>JAODAL010066201.1:0-17876 GCA_025379985.1 Phyllomedusa bahiana | reverse complement strand
GTTGGCTTCTATCCCATTTTAAATTTTTAAACACTCAGTCCATTCATATAAATTTTTTCTAGGACTTTGAAATTTTAAAGGATAGGGTGGGTAAAAGGCGGGTTTTCTGTTAAATTTTTTTAAACAGAAAACCTTTTGGGCCCAAGTCCCCCGGCTAAAAAGAATAAAAAAAAACCTAAAGCATCAAAAAAACTTTTTTAGGCCCCTGGAGATTTAAAACAAAAACATTTTTTGGCAATTTTGTCCACGGAATTAAAATCACTTTTCCCGACCCCAAAACCAAAAACATTTTTCTTGTCTTAATAATTTTAAAAAGGCCTAGCTGCCCCACGGGGCCCCGCCCAAAAATTTTTCCTCCAGTGCACTTGTACGGGCCCCTGCCAAAAAATTAAATTTATCGTCATACTGAGAAAGGATGACATTAGGGGTTTTGGGGAACGAAGGGTTCGATTCACTTTTAAAAATTTTGCTTAATAGTACCCCTAAAATTTTTTTTTTTGAAAGAGTTTTTAAAGGGGAATTTTTAAAAGCAAAGATGTTGGGGGGCCCAAAAAAAATTTCCCTAGAACATTTGTTTTAAAGCAGCTCAAGGCCCCCATAGCAGCAAAAAAAAAGACTGTTTCCCCAAATGTTTGCCCTTTGCCTCCCATCAAGCGTTTAAAAACCATGTTTATTACAAAAATTTTTGGTAAGGGGGGCCCCCTTTAAACAGGGGGAAACTCCACCAAAGAGGCAGACCAGGGCCCTAGGGGGCCCATTCTGAGGTTTTATTTAAAGAAAGGAAAGAACTGCAACATTTTGAAAGGCCAAAATCAAAGGGGGAACCCTTAAAAGGGGATGTATCGCTTCATCATTTTAAAGGCAGTTTTTTTTGGGAAGCTTAAATTCTCCCCATTTTCCTAAAAATCCGGGGGGGCCGTTTTTTTCCCCTCCCAAGCGGGTTTTCTTAACTAAAAGGGGGAAAGACATCAACCCCCCCTTCACTTTTCAAGCTCGCTTCCGGAGTCCAGTGTGTTCCCCTCCCCCCCTTTTGACCCCAAAAATGTCCGTCCTCTCCCTATGCAGTTTTTTTTTTGTAAAAAAAGCTTTTTACAAACCCACGGGCCGGGCATTATTTTTAGACAGCCTTCTATGAACTCAGGAGAAAATGATCTCTTCCCTCTCAAAACCGTGGGTTTTTTTAACATTTTGAATCCAGTCTTCAATGAACTCCTCCAGACCCCAAAAGGAATCCGTCCCCCCTCAATGCGGGAGCATTGGGCACCGGGGCACAATTCTGCTTTTTTCTGTTTGGTAGAAGCAGTGAAAGTTTCAGTGCAGCTGCTGGTTCCCAAGAGTAAAAATTTGCTAAAACCCTTTTTTCTGTAAAAGGGGCGGGAAAATGCAGGCTCCGGGAATAGGGCCGGGGGGCCCAGACAGAAAGTAAATTAGTAAGCTTTTCGGCCAATAAAAAATGAAAGGAGGTGGAATCGGCCCCGCCCACGGGGGAAAACTGTGTTTACCAAAACGAAAAATTGGGATCCTGTAAAAAAACAAAAACAGCTTTAAAAAATAAACATCCAATTGAAAATTGTTTTTTTTTCACGGCCCCCTTTATTCTGAAGCCCAAATTAAGAAATTATACAACCCCTTTAAAAAAAAAAAGGGTTTTTTTTACAGTTGTTTAAAAGGGGTGTTCCCCCCCCCTAGACTTTTATGGGAAACCCCGCGAAGATATGCCCAAACAGAGTCTGAAAAAGTTTTTGGGTCCCCCCCTTTTTGGGACCAGCATTTTTCCTGGGAAACCCGGGGCCCCGAAAGTTAAAAGCTCAAAAAAGGAGAGTGGGTTTCCCCATACCACGATTCCCCCATTCGGGTTTTATGGAATTTTCCAAAATTTCTCCCCCTGGGAAACCCGAAATCGGAACTCCAATTTTTAAAACAGAATGGAAAAATTGAAAGCAAGTGGAAACCCCTCTGTGTTCTGACTGGTACTTTCAAGGGCAAAATTACCAAGATAGGGAAAGGGTCCCAAAGGGGTAGGACCTACACCTATCAGACTTTGAAGGCAAAATCCTATCAAAAACTAAGAAAGGGCCCCCTTTAAAAGGGGTTTTTTTTCCCCCTTTCTTTTTCACAAGCTACAGGCAACTTTTGACTCAAAAATTCCCGGTCCCGGCGGGGGGTGGTTCTATTGCAGTATCGGCATTCAATTCTGCAAATTTTTTAGCTGATGTGCAAAGGGGGTTTTTTAAAAAAAAACATGCAAGGGTACAAGTCCCAAGTCTTAAAACTTGGCCCCTTAAACCCAAGGTAAACAAAAACTTCTGTGCTAAAAATAGACTTTTGCAGGGAGTGATCATCAAGGGTTTAAAATTTACCCGGGGACAATTAACCCCGGGAAAAGGGGGTCTTAAAGTTTGAGCCACAATGGAATTGGGTTCCGGGATGACCACGATTCTCCATTCCTGGTCAGGGTGTGGGTGGTTTTTTTTATTGCAAATGATTGGCCCAAAAAATTCTGCTAAATTTTTATCTGATGTGGAGGGTTTGAAAAAAGAAAAATGCCCAAAGGGTACAGAGCCTCTAAGCTTTAAAACTTGCCAATTTTCCTAAGGGAAACAAAGCTTCTGTCTAGGAATAGACTTAGCAGGAAAGTGACTCCCCCAGGGTTTTAAAATTGGAAATGGTGGCAGCAAAAAGCAATTTTGAGAAAAAGAGGGAGCAAAGGGGGAGGGGGCAGTTTAAACCCAAAAAAAACTTTCATACTTTTTTAAAAAAGGAGATCAAAAACTTCTTTAAACTCCTTTAAAAAAGCAAAATCAAATAGCTATGTATTTGGGGGTTAAACCCCATTTACCTTTCCCCTGTTTTAAAAAAACTAAACATTGATGAGAAAACCCTTTAAGTTTAAAGGGAAACTGTATATTTTTTGTACACTGAGGGTCCTCCTTATGGTGGCGGGAGGAAGCCAGTTTTTTTAAAACTTTGTGGAGGCAGGGTTTTCCTATGCCGTGTTGGAGAAAAATACCTGACAGCTTCATTAAAATTCTTGGGGAAAATAAAATAAAAAGGGAAAATGGGGGCGACATTTTAAGATTTTTTCTCCCAAACGCCAATTTATTGCGCACAAAATAGTTTTAAAAATGCGTTTTGGAAAATTTTTGAAAAAAGATCAATTTGGGGCATAAATCAAAGGGGCATTTTAGCAAAAAAAATGACAATTTTAGGCTAGGGAAACCACTTTTTTAAAGTGGGGCTACTTGGTTTCCCCATGAATGCCCCTGAATTTGCCGTACTGAAATAAAAAAATTTGTTAAAAAATTCATACATTTTGGTGGGGACAACCCCCCCCAGCCGCCCCCCGATCAAAAAAGGCCCCATTACTAAAGTGCCACAACCCCCTCTGGTCTCCCTTAAAAAAAGGGGTGCAACTGGGGTTTAAAAAAATAGAAAACGGGGCAAGTTTTTCGAGCGGGAAAAATCCCCCACCTTTTTGGGCCGCCTTGTTCATACATGGCCCCCCCATGGGGGGTTTTAGACTGACACCATTAAAAAAGGAACTCATACAAATTGTTGAGGTTTTTAAGGGAAAAAAATAAGTTTTATTAAAGGAAAAACCCCCTAAAATTTTTTTTTAGAAACCTGTTTAAAAGGGGTTTTTCCCGGGAAATGAGTTTCCTTTCCTAACAGGCAATACTCCCCTCTTTGAGACTTGAAAAAGGGGAAAGGGTTTCGTGTTTTAAAAAAAAAAAAAGCCCCTCCCCTGGATGTCACGCCTAACCCCCCCATGCCCGTTCCAAAATTTAGTCCCCTGTTTGTTTGGAAAAATTGTTTTTCTAATCCACAGAGGGGAAAATGAATTTTGCACAAGCCCCAAAAGCATTTTTTTTTCTCCCCCCTTATTTTTCCCCAGGAGAAAGAAAAAGCCCCCACCCGGGAATGTCTCTCATTCCTTCACGGCTTTCAGGAGGGGAGGAAATTGAGTTTGAAAGCCAAAGGGGTGTTAAAATGTTTACCAAAAAAATTACAATTTCAACCAGTGGAAATTTTTGGTTTAAAAACTGGGGTTAAAATGGCCACGGACCGTTTAAGCGGTGGTACAGACCAAAACCCCCGGGGGCGGAAACTAAGTGGGCCTGGTTTTCCCCCAGACCCGCCGCAAGGGGGGTTTGGGAAAGCAAAGGGGGGATTTCCCCCCAGGGCGCTACCCCAATGATCTTTTTCTTTTCGGGGGGCACCGAGGGGCAAAGGAAATACAGGGAAAGGGAAGACGAAAAACGGAGTCGGGGGCAAGGGCCCTAAGGTCAGGGGGAGGCAGCGAAGGGTTTGGAAAATCGAAGAACGAAAACCCCGGCAGGTCTGGGGCCCCAGAAGCGACAAAAACCCGGAAAAAAGAAAAAAGGCTTTCTTTTCATAGGTCAAGGGGGCAAGGATTCAGCAGGGTTTCAAAAGGAGGTGGAGCCCCCTTTTAAAAAAGTCAGCGGGGAGGGAAAACCAATTTTCTTGGGACGCTGGCCCTTTAAAAACTGAAAAACCGCGTGCTGGCGGCCTGAGCCCAGGGGTGCACACACCGGCCGGCCCCCGACCCGACACGGGGAACCGGGGCGGGGGCAAGGAAAGTGATGCGCCCCAGGGAAATATTGGGGCCCCCTGGCCCACCCCGGGGGCCCGGCACCGCTTTGCCCCCGGGGAAAAAGAGGGACACAGAAAGGGGGAAACGCACCCCGCACCCGACGGGGGCTGCGGCGGGTGCCGTGACAATTTTCCAAAAAAAAAAAACCAGGATCTTTCTCCCCAGCCCCCCCCCAAAGCTCGTTCAAGTTCCCTGCCCTCAGATAAAAAAAGTGCAAACAACCCCAAAACGCGGGCCCGAACCCGCTCCTATCAGCTCCTGGGCCTGTCCTTTAAAGTAAACTGGGCGGAAACCCCAAAGTCCCTGTAAAAGGGAAAGGGTGTAGCCTCAAGGCTTCCCCTTTTTTTGAGACAAAAATATTTAAAAAAAAGTGGGTTAAAACCCCTTTTGGGGGGAAACCCCCCGTCAAAATTTAAAAATTTTGGCAAATCCCCTTTAAAAAAAAAAATTTCCCTTTTTTTTCCTAACCAAATTTATAAACCCAAATTGGGGGCCCCCCCCTAAATTTAAAAATCTGGGTTAAAAAGCCCATACAGGGCAGAAAAATTGGCACAACAGCTTGCAGAGTGAAAACAGTTTTCACGGTTTTAAAGCCGCGGGTTCCCCGCCCCTTAAGCCCCAGCACCGAGGGAAAAGGGTTTTCCCCGGAAAAACCCGGCGAAGTTAAAGGACCAAAAAAAACGACTCCAACACCAGTTTTAACAACCCAAAAGTTTTATGAACTTTTCAGAAAAGAATTGTGAAAAAATCCACAAAACAAACATGTACAAAGTAGTGACCAAAGGCCCTGTGCCGCACAGCGGCGCTGCCGAGAGTGTGTACTCTGGATGCACGATACAGTTTACCTACTCATGGGGTTCAGAAAGGACCGAACCAGCTACATTTTATATTCATTACAAGGACAGGAACAATTAGTCTGTGTGGTGCAGTTCACTTAAGCTCGCGGGCGGTGTCGGCAAAGACGCTTACAATGTAGCAGCTCTACCAGCTATTCCCAGACATATACAACTTAAATACAGATCCTCTCACATGCGAACGGTTGTTGCATATAATAAACAGCGCTATAAACCAAGCCCCATCCAATGTCCCGATTCAGGGGGCGTTAGTTGGATAAACACCTACGGCCTGAAACCAAATCTGTCATAAATAGACTAACAGGCTCTGCACACTGTCCTGTTTTGTTGGCTAGTGCTCGCTTTGCTTTGACCCGGGTTTACCTTTTCGATGGGCAGGGCAGTTGTTGCATCTGAGGTTGATGTTCCCCTGTCTGTCCTAGATGTAGTCGCCTCCTCCTCAGGTCTTTGCAGAGGGTACTTTCCTTTGTGGGGTCTTTCCTGTGACTTACAGCTTCATCGCGCACAGATACACTCCTCTCTCTCTGGGGGGGTTCTCACTCATTTTAGAGCGAAGGGGAAGCAGTCAATCTTCAGCCAGCATCTGTTCCCTCCTGCCTTCTTTGTGTTTCCTACTTCAATCTAAAATGGCGCTACCTCATGTCTCTAGTACATGTCTCTATCACATGATATCATTTTGCATGCAACAGTTTCCAGAGACAGGAGTGTGCATCTTGTAGCAAAACACCAGAATGCCAATCAGTTTGCTTACTATAATAAGTCACACCTATATGATTTTTACTGAGTAAATACAATGCGGCTGATTCCACTATCCACATTACCAACCATAGAAGTTGGCCGTCATCGGACATACCCTCCCCACACAAATCTCGGTCTTGCGCATAGCGCTGGGGGGGTACTCAGCGTTGGACTGGGTGTACCTTCGTGGAGGCTATATGGCTCAGGGGGTCCAGCGATCTCCTGGGGGGGGAGAACCTGGTTGACTGCCCAAGTCTACTCTCTACGGTGGCAAGCTTGAAACAGCCTGGAAACCTCTGTTGACAACGGAACTGAGACAGCCCCCATTCCATCAACTAAGGGAGGCTGTGGACAGGGGTAGGTACTTCGGGCGTAGTTTTCAAAGGCACTTCAAAAATCTCAGCGCTCACATATTTCTGTGCAGATTTCGTGATCGGCACCCTGTCCCTATCGGCTCTAACCCTCGTAGACTGGGATGGCAGGGTCCACCCTTCTTGACCACATATGGGTCCGCCTCCTCCTCCATCAACTTCCCAGATGGCCTCTTTCTCCTGACCATGACGCGTTCACCTGGGGGCAAAACTGTCTATCTGCTCGTGCTGCGGGTTAGGGTGCACACTTGTTTTCAGACGCTCTCCTACTAACTGTGCACCATCCGACGTCGGCGGCGGTTGTTCCTGGGCCCAGGCCGTGGTATGGTCAGGTGTGGTGCGGTCTGGAATGGGCATGTGAAGATCACTCTAATCTCTTGACCCGGGTTCTCCCGAATATTTCAGCATGTGTGGGGAGTAACCTGTGGTACTGTGCCAACCCGATTGGTTTTGGCCCAACATCAGCTTCAGGCAGGTACTCAGGACACCTAGCATTTGGCTGTCCTCTAATAGTCGCAGCATATGGATAAGGGTGCGGTTAAATCGCCAAATAAGCTCCGTTCCCCTGCGGATTGATAAGGAGTAGTACAGGGAACGCTAATTCCCATACAACTGTACAGTTAGCTCATTTTTGCCCATTGGGAATTTCATTGCCCATGGTCGGTATGTAACACTATTGTGGGCACCCAAACACCTGTATTAAGATGCTTGAAGACCGCCTCTGCAGCAGACTATAGCAGTCTGATCCATAGTGGGGACTGCACCGCATACTTAGTGAAATGGTCTGTCATGACCAATACAGTACGATACGCCCTGAGGGGCTAGAGTACCCAATCTGGCACCTAGTCAATCATCAAGACGCTCTAGGGGCTGCAGATGTCCGGATTGTTGCTAGAACGGGAGCTCGCTGTTCAGTGCTTCTTAATTAACCCACTGGTACAGACACTTGAGGGCAAGCTTCAGACACCATGTTAACAAGTCTGGGCATGTTCACCAGTCGTGGATGCAACTTATAGGTTTTCGTCACTCCCAAAATGGTGACGCCTCTTCATGAGATTAACGAGCAGCCTCTGGTCCCAATGAATGGGGATAACAAGTCTGTTGTCGGTGATTGCTGAACTGCTGATTGTAAGTAGATGGTCCTGAACAGGAGGACCCTGGGAAACACTCAGCTTTCCCACTGCCTCAACAGAATTTGCCCTCCTGAGTCAGCTGGCCCGCTCTTCTGGCTGGGGCAGACCCGAGACAGGACCCACCCCTTCACCCTTCCGTATAATCTGTGCATCCTTTCTTGAACCCTCTATCTGCTATCAGCCACTGTCTTTTCATACCCACCAACGGCCATCCAGACTCCACCCCACATTGAGTGTGCCACATCCTGGATCATAGGTAAACCGACAATGGGTCGGGGCATTTTCAGTTGTCTTCTAAACTCTTCGCTCAACACTGGTGATATGGTATAGTCTAACTGGAACCGAGAGGAGGGGCAATCGCATTACCATTTTCCTCCATGAACGGAACTTATGGTGGTAATTGGTACTTGGAGAGTCGGGCCACCCATCTCTGCCTCAAGGGTCCATGATTAGCATTCTCCAAAATGTGCAAATGGATTGTTGTCCGTCATGTCGGTCCACCTCTGCACTGTAGGTACTCTGGCAAACCTTTCTGTCATGGCCCATACCAGGGGCAATAGTTCCATCTTAAGGAGCTATAATTGTCGGGATTGCGCTATGACTCTCTTCAAAGATACGACTGGCATAGGCAATAACTCTCTCTCGCCCTTCCCCATGGACCTGGGACAGCAAGGCCCCCAAGCCCATGTAGACTCCCATCAGTTTAAACTGAAAGGGGTATCGAACTGGGCATAGGCCAGAATCGGAGACGGGTCAGAGCCCCTTCAATGAGTCAAAAGGCTTTTTGCTGCCGTGGGCACCACTCATTAGGGCGATTCTTTGGGCCCCCAGCCGTAACTCTCATTGCTCATTTTAAGGGACCTGTTCAGATTGTGCGAAAGCGGGGTATAAACCTTCGGTAAAATACGGCCTTGTCCAAGGAATGCTTGTGTACCTCTCGTGTGTACACGGGCACGAGGCCACTTTTGAAACTGCCTCCACCTTACGGGGGGCCGGACCTGTACACCCTCCGAGGTGAACCACATTGCCCAAGTACTCTATCAGCTGTTTGAAGAAGTTGACACTCCTTTGGCTTGATCTTGAGCCCGTGGTCCAGTAGTGTTCAGGACCTGCCCCCTAGTTTTGTTGTTGGTCTCTCAAAGGAGTTCCGTACACCAATAACATCGTCCAGGTAGTCTTCTCCGACTCAAAGTTAAGATTCCACCGACTGTGCTCCATCAGCCTCTGGAATGTCCAGGTGCATTTGACAGGCCAATTGGCAAACGATTTGAACTCATAGAGCCCCATAGGTAGAATATAAGGCTTGTCTTTGCCTGTCCTTCTTAGCACTGGTACCTGCCAGTATAAGTGGCAAGGTCGAGTGTCCGAGGAAAAACTTTGCATGACTAGGGCGGACTGCGATTCTTCAATAAGTGGGGAGTGGATAGGCGCATCACAATCCAGTCTGGGCAATTCAGTTTTCGGTAATTACACAGATACCTGAGGACTTCCATCTTTTTTTCGCACCAAGACCACCGGCGAAGCCCGAGGGGACTTTGACTCTCTTGGATTCTCCCGTTTCTCCAGCATGCTGGCCACCATTATCTTTCATCCTTGGTACATCTTGGGTGGGTTTTGCCGGTACCTTTCTCTGTTGGGCATGCATTGCCGTAGGGATTTCGTGCTCATTGGAAGAAGCACCACACCCGATGTCTTCATCATGTCTTGAGGATCGCTCCTGAAATTCCCAAGTGTATCTTTCCAGCAAACTTTGTTGGCCCCGGAGTTCAGAGCCCTGAGGTCAACCCCATTTGGGCCATGATCTCTTGGGACATTCCTTTCTGCTGTTGGAGGTTCACTCTGTAGGACCCCTAGGCATAGGTCAAGGCCGACCCTCTTGTCAGATTAGTGTAAAGTCCTCCCACAGGAAGATTTCTTCTCCGGGAACGTAGACTTCGCTAACAGTAAATATTTGTGGGAATGGTTAACTCGCTGTCCATGACATTGAGGCATCTCACAGGTACACACACCTGTTTCACGTTGTCATGGCCCGAGATACCTGTGGACGGTTTTGTGACCCTTCCGGTGAGATGGTTCATTCAAGACTTCCAGCCCACATTTACTTACGTCCGGCTCCCACGGCAACCATCAATACCGTTCGTGTCGTGGCGGGATTTGATCAGGGCTTTCGACGGGCACTTCACTGCCAAATGGGCCCGACCGGAGTGGGGCTCTTTCAGCAGTCTGCAGCTCCTATACCTATTGTTGTAGGACCTTCTGAGTAGGCCGGTGTGTGGTGGCCCGCTGCCTCAATATCTTGGTCCCCCCATCTTTTGCGTAGAGATGTGATTAAAGTCTTGATGCACATTCTTTAACCTGTGTTACATCCATTCCCCCTGTGAGATTGGGTGATACATAGAATCCACTCCCTGCTTGCATTTGTCTTGACCCAACAGTCGGTAATGCATCAGGTAATATCCCTGGCACGTCCAGTTAACCATGATTAGGCTGCTGCTGCCTACATGTCGCTGACCACTCGGAAGGAGAAAAGCTGGTGCACGTTAGTGTCGCTCAAAGTTACTCAATGGCCTTCTGGGTGCACTCGGTCCCTGTATAAATCTAGGCTACGTCGCTCGGCGCTTTACCGGCTTTAGGGCTTCCAATATCGGGGACTGTGGCTTAGTGGTTCCTGCTCCTCATAGTATGGGTTTAGCTTCTGCTCGCACCGACCACAGGGGCGCCCGCGCTACTGCGGCGGTCGGTTAGCTTTTAAACCCTGGCTCTGCCTACATGTTCAAGACATCTATTGAGCGATGAGTGGCCATATGTTGGGCAAGCAGCAGAGAGGCCCCTAGAACCTCCGTGCGCCCCCTGATGGAGCCTTGCTGTGGGGACCCCAGCTGTGGTGTGTCCTGAAATGGGTGTTTTGGAAGCTGCGAGGTCTGGAGTTTGTAGCCGTTCTGCCTTCGATCTGGAACATCTTCCGACCGAAGTTCTCTCTACGCTGTCCGCAAAGCGCTGGAAATCTGTTAAAGACACTGTTGTTCTCCCGCTCCTCGGCTTTGATTGGGCCTCATACTGACGGCGTTGTACATTTTCTGGGTAGGGTTCTTCTTCCTCTCCACAGCGGCTAAGAAACACTATAAAACGTCAGGTCAGCTGTTCAGTCGGGTCATTATCTTGCATTTTGTCCGTAAGGATTTATTGTACAGGTACCACAATGAAATGATCTCTTAGAAATTATCCTTCTTCATGAAAAGCCCCCATGGCCCTGGGTCTCGCGCCTTATTTCATTCAACATTTCCTGTAGGGCATTAGAGTTACTGCACTTGAGGGTCTCACCCTCTCTTTTGCTGGCCGGTTTGAAAAAGATGTGGCTTAGCAGGTGCACAACCTTGGCACGCCCCCCTTGGGCTCCTCCAGCAGGGGGAGTATTGGAGAATATTTTGTCCAGTGTGTCCATCTCGACTCGGGCCGTACCATCACTGTCCGTCTAACGTCCCCCTCTACAGGGCCCCCAAGGCACTATCTCCGCCCCTAGTTCTGGACCTAGGTTAATATTTTAACTTCAATTAGACCCTTTATGTCCAGTCCTGCAGTGCCATGTTTTTTCCATCAAATGTGTGGAGGGATGTAAAAGGACCCTTACAGGAACATAACTAACTTGGTCTGAGAGCCATTATGGGGACACCACTTGGAACTTGGCTCTGGGCCGGCGCCTGTGACGCCGGGGGAGAAGACCTCCCGTAGCATCCCCGTCAATAACGTCGCTGTTTCTGCCATGAGACGCCAAGTTGTTAGCCGCAGCACCGAGGTAGGTTCCCGGAATACGGCGAAGTTTTACGGACGAAGAAAAACGGACTCCAACACAGTGCAAACAACCATAGTTTAATGAAAATTTTCAGAAAAGCATTTGTGTACAATCCACCAAAACACACATGTACAAAGTATGTGTCCAAGGCCGTGCCGCACTCAGCGCGCTGCCGAGAGTTGTCCTCTGGTTGCACAATCAGTTTATCTACTCTTGGGGTTCTGAAAAGGGCCGAACACCCAGCTTCTTTTAATACCATACGAAGGACAGGAACAAGGTGTGTGGTGCAGGTTCAAAAGCACGCGGCGGTGTTGGCAAAGACGATTTACAATATTGTTGCAGCTCTACACGCTATCCCCAGACATTATACACATAAAAACAGATCCTACTCAAATGCGAACCGACCCACCCCCCCCCCCCCCCCCCCCCCCCCCCCCCCCCCCCCCCCCCCCCCCCCCTCCCACCCCCCCCCCCCCACAACACCCACCCACCCAACCCCTGGTTGAATAAATAACAGCGCTATACAAAGCCCCATCCAATGTCCCGAATCAGGGGGACGTGTTGGAATAAACACCTACGGCCTGAAAACCATTCTGTCCTAACTGACAAACAGGACGGCACACAGATCCTAGTTTTGTTGGCGTGCAGCTTTCTTTGCCGGTATACCTTTTCGATGCCGGCTGTTTGCTGCTCTGAGGTGATGTTCACCTGACTGTCCAAGATGTAGTAGATCCTTCTCAGTTCTTTGTCAGTGGGGTACTTTCCTTTCGTGGGTCTTTCTTTGACAACAGCTTCAAATGCGCACAGTTCCACTCCTCTCTCTCTGGGGGTTCTACCACTTTTGAGCCCGAAGGGAGCACGTCAATCTTCAGCCAGCATCTGTTCCCTTCCTGCCTTCTCTTTGTGTTTCCTCCTTCCAACTAAAATGGACCGCTACCTCATGTCTCTAGTCACAGTGTCTCTAGTCACTTGTCTTTCATTTGCATGCTAACAGTTTCCAGAGACAGTGGCATCTTGTGGCCATCAACAGAATGCAAAACATGATTGACTTTACAATAATAAGGTCACAACATATGTTTTTACTGGTTAAATTCAATGCGGCTGTTCACTATCCCACAGGGTACATGGCCAAGGAGATAGAAATATATAGAAATAAAGACTCGTCAGAGATGATGTCTTATGTGAGTCCTTGGATGTAATTGTACTTGTTTTTTTTTTTTATAACAATAGATTTTTATTGAAAGATTTTCTTATAGCAAGATATATGACAAAATGCAGACTATGAAAGGGAGTAATTGGTGAGAACAATCTGAACTTGGGGTAACAAGGGGATAAATTCGAATTCAATTGCAATGACTTCTTACAATTGTAATATATCATCCAACAGACATTGATGTAGTACTGGATTACTAACAGCCAATCTAAAATAAAACTCAGGCAGGTGCGAAACAAATTTTTTTGTACTATCATACAGATGTTTTGTGAGGAAGCGTATAGTAAGAGAATTATTTGTTGCTAACTATATATGCTATGAGTTTATGATTATTTGGGACCAGGGTCCAAGGAGGACCATTGGAGCCTCTGCTTGGAAAACAAGGTGGGTGGGGCGGAGTCACAAGACAGTTTTCCGGCCATTGGGTATTGTTTATTATCTTAGAGATGACTTCAGAGTTGGAGAGCGGGTTAGTGCTCTTCCGTTTGCTGCAATGAATGCCCTTGAAGCTATTTGATACATGAAATATGACTGTGTAGGTTTGGAGATGGGAAGGATTGAAATGAGAGATCGAGTATTGCTATCTCAGGTGAGAGGGAAATGGTGGTTTGAAAGAGTTCTGAAAGTAGGAGTTCTACAGCTTCCCATAACTTGTGTACTGTTGGACAGTTCCACCACATGTGGAGTAGGGTACCGCGGGAGCCACATGACCTCCAGCAGCCATCAGATTGATCAGAAAACATATGTTTTAATCTGCAGGGGGTAAGGTACCAACGCAGCTGAATTTTTCTCATGAGTTCTATGTGATTAATACATCTAGATAGTTTTTTGGACCTGGTAGCCGCAGATTCCCACTCCTCTTTTGTGAACTCCTTTCCTAAATCTGTCTCCCATTTAACAGCAAAAGCAGGCTTGTTAGGTATATTTATAGATAATAGGTAAGAATATATTAGGGAAAGACCCCGTTCATAACCTCTCTTCCCGAGCACAAAATTCTGGAAGGGGGTGGGGGGGTACACGGGGTCTAGGTCATTCCATTTTTGTAACGAATGTCGTATCTGCAGGTATATATAGAATTGATTGTTGGGGAGAAGAAACTGGGTTTTCAGTTCCTCAAAGGTTTGTGCATTCCCGTTACTGAGTACTGGGCGTTATTGTATGTATCCTTTATTTAGCCAATGTGAGAGAGAAAGATGTGGGGACTCCGTTAACAGAATATCCAGAGGGCAAGTATACTTCTGCGTGTTTAGCCAATGGTGGTAAATGACATATTTGTTCCATACTATGGTTAAGTGATTAAGGGTTGGAAGTTCAAACTTAGGTAAGGTGGTGCCCCAGAGTGAAGCTGTGAATATGTTTTTAAGTGTGGTATAAGGGATTGAATGAGCTTCTAATGATGCCCAGCGGTATTTCTCCGGATCACTCCAGAGTTTAGAGATAGATTCAAGAACAGCTGCTATATTATATATCAAAAGATAGGGTCCTGAAAAACCCCACTTCGACAGTGGTAAATAGAGATGCGTTTTGCTGACTCTAGGTCTGTTATGGGCCCAGATGAAGTGAAAAAGTGATTGTTGGAGTTTATTTAAGGCGGATGCGGGAAAAAGGAACGGAATTGTTCTGACCAAGTAGAGGTATTTCGGGAGGAGCAGCATCTTGGTTACTTGTATTCTCGCCATCCGGGGGAAGGGGGAAATTTGGGTTTGGGAGGCGGTTATTTCTTCCTAAATTTTTCCTTTTGGTGACAGTATTGAGGTTGACCTCTACTGTTCTGTTGAAATCTGGATAAATGTATATACCTAGGTACGGTACACTTGTTGAGGACCAAGTAAATTTGATACATGGGTTGAGTGGGCCCAAAGTGGGTTTGGGCAATGGGATGGGTAAAGCTAGGGTTTTTTTGGTTTGGGGTTGAGTTTGTAGTATGAAAATTAAGTGAGTTTTTGATTATTTATTTCTAAAAGGGGGCTGGGATTGAAATTTCCGGATTTTGGCAGATAATTAAGATGTCATGGCTAAAAATTATTTTGTGAACACTAAATTTAAATTAAAACCCCCTTTAAATTTTGGTTTTTTTTTCTTAGGTACTCTGCCAAGGGTTCTACAAAAACCAAGTCTTATATAGGGGAGGGGGGACCCCCCCTTTTGGGGTCCCATTGGTAATCTTAAATTTTTTAGAAAAAAGCCTAAAGGCAAAGACTTTTGCGGTTTGGTGGGGTTTAAAAAGGGGCGGGGATTGTTGTAAAAGAGTCCATTAAAACCCCAAATTCAGTAAAAACTGCCTTTAAGTTTTTTTAAATTTAAATTGTAAAAAATTCCAAAAGCTTTTTTCTCCCATCGAGAGAAAGGAAAACACTTTTGGGGGTTTGTTTTTGTGAAACATTAAATATCAATTATTTCCCCCTAGTGCTGTCCCTTGTCTGTTTTCCTTTAACAACCCCTTTTTGGTCGGGGGGGGCTAGGGGGGGAGGATATCTTTAAAGGGTCGGGTGGGCAAAAATTTTTTAGAAAAAAAATTTGATGTCTTTATTGATGGGGTTTGGGGTCTGTATTTGGGAAATGTGCCCTTAGGTTTGGGGGTTTTTGGGACTTTTCAAATGGTTGTTTTCAGGAATTCGGGAAGGGGGGTCCCAGGGGTCATAATGAATTGAATTTTTCCCCCGTCGGTAGGGGGTTAGGAGATCATTAAAAAGTTTTTTGTATCGTTGGTGAAGCCACCCGGGGCCCGGATTTTTGTTAAGTTTAGTTTGGGGGAAATTGCTCAATGTATTTCCTGTTCGGTAATTGGGGGGTTTAGAGATTTTAATGTGGGGTGATAACGTGGGAAGGTTTAGGTTAGACTCAAAAATTTTTTTATGTTTTCATTGCTAAAAAGGGGAGTATTTGGGTTTGATGAATGTTTTAGAGCGATTGGTAGTAATCGGCAAAAGGCCAAAACTGTGATTTTTTGAGGGTCAAAAAATTTTACCTTTGGAGGGGCAGGTAAGGGGGGAAAAATGTTTTGGGTTTTACTCGCAATTTTTAACCCCTGACTAAAAGTTTTTCCCCGGGGGTCCCCCTTTTAAATAAAAAATTTTTTTTTAGTTTGGCAAGGGAAAGTTATATTTTTTTAAATAACAGTATCCGGTTGTTTTTTTTTTAGGTTTCTTTTAATTTTGTTTTAAAAGTGGATCTGGGTGGGTTTGAGGGTTTTTTTGGGCAGGGACTTTTTCTCTTTTAGGGTGTTATTGGGGCTTTCTCTCTACTACGTTTCCCCCCTAGAGGCAAACCCTTTTTTGCATAAACCCCCCGGATGAAAGTTTGTGGGCACACCATAAAAACTGGGGTCAGAGACCCGAGCCCCGAAAATTAAAATTTTAAAAAATTTTTTCAATGCACTCTTAAAATTTTTTTATTTAAATGGGGTGATTTTAGTAAGAAGTGAATTAAAACCCCCAGGAGAAAAAAGGAGGAAAATGAGGTTTTATTTTTAAAAAGGTTTAAAGGGGGATTGGGCGTGGTCAGACCATGTAGCAAACCTATTGTGGGAAAATTTCCAAAATTTTTTTAAGGCGGTTTTTTTCAACCCGAAAAAAATCGAGTCTGGGTGAGAGAGTTTTTGTGCAAAAAAAAAGAATGTAAAGGGGCGCCCGGTTTGTGTGTGAGAAACCCCCAGGGGGGATGGGGATCTTCCCTAATAGGTGATTTCAATTGGTGTTTTTGGGCCTAGAACCCCCAGAACCCATCAAAATTGCTGTCGAACACCCTATTTAAAATCACCCCAGATAACTAGGTTTTCCTTTTTGGGCCCCCTTTCCCTTGGGTTTGGTTACTACTTTAGAACCATTTAAGGGTTTTGTGATTCCCGTTTGGGGGATAAAAACGTTACTATGGTAAAATAACTGAATCTAGAGTGCATTGTAAATTTATTTTTTTTTAAACTCCCCCTTTGGGGTCAAATTTTTCAGAAAAAATATATGAAAAAGCTACGGTTTTCTTTAAGAATTTTTACTGTACCAGCCGTTTTTTTGTTTCGAAAATGAGAAAAATGAGTTTTTGGGGGTTTTTTTTGTTTTAGACGGGAAAGTGTCTATTCGTTTCAAATGTGTTTTTTTGCCCCCAAATTATTCTGCTCCAGATCGCACCTTTCAACCCTTTCCAAAAAAGTGGGCCTTAAAGGGGGGGTTCAGGCGTTGGCATTTTTTGAAAGAAATTTTAAACCCCTGTGGTGGTTTAAAAATTTTTTGATTTGTGCCAGCAAAGTGAGCAACCCTTTTAAAAGCATAAAACAGTATAAATTTTAAATTTTAGTCCCAAAAAAACAGTAGACAAACATGGCATTTAAACCCAATTAAGCTGGCGACCAAACAAATTTAAAAACCCAAAAAAAGGGAGGTGTTTAAAGTAGGAAAAAAGGCTTTTTCCCATCCCAAAGGGGGAAAATGGGTGATAGGGGGAAAATTCCGTGCATGGTATCTGAGGTTTGAACCCCACAGGTGGGCAAAGGATTTTTAAATAGGCAGTGAGGGAAAGAAAATTTCCCCGCGGGTGCGGAGGGGCCGCAAGTTAATCATCCGGGGCTTTCGGGAAACTCCCCGCCGGAAACCCTTTGGGAAATTGTTTTCTGTGTTTCCCTTAAGTTTGCCCTCAGTCCCCCCCCCCCCCCAGGGGGGATCGGCTCAGCTGGGTGCCATCTTGTTTCCTGTTTTCCGTTTTGCAGCATATATAAACTCCAAGCCCATCCCCATTGCTTGAGTATTGTGGGTTTAAACTCCCGCGTTCATCCCCCTAAACCTGGAACTTTCTTTCCTTGTTAGTTTCCTCACCTTTGCGGTTTTCCCCCAAAACTCTGATACTAAGTATGCTCCCCTGTGCTTCTCCCGACCTTGTCTGAATCCAGTTACTCTCCCGCTGCCTTTCCCGTTCCACCGAAACTTTCCTTCGCTTTGCCCAACCAGTCCAAGCCATTGGTTCCCCGCTGTATCCCCCAGTATCTGGGGAAAAAGGGTACTCAAACCACAAAAAGGGGTCCGCAGGGGTGGTAACCGGAAACTGCTTCAAAAAAGTTCAAACTGCTATGGCTAAAAAAGCCACTAATGCAAGCATTGAAAAAATAATGTGACGCTTATGAAGGCCAACTGGCCATAAATCCAAGTGAAAGGACAGGCCGGGAAAAAAATCCC
>JAODAL010066200.1:0-17877 GCA_025379985.1 Phyllomedusa bahiana | reverse complement strand
ACAAATAGCATAGTGCCACTTTGTGATCTGTGGGTCAAACAGGTTTAGGGGTCATGCTGTGGTACAGGACAGGTATAGTCAATGTCCAGTTCAACTAAAATGGTGGTTCAAAGACTCCTATTTCCGGCACTTTTTAAATCTGGTGGTCATGCAGGTTTGGGGCTCATGCTGTGGCCCAGGACAGGGATAGTCTATGTCCAGTTCAACTAAAATGGTGGTTCAAAGACTCCTTTTTCTTGCACTTTTTAATCTGTGGGTCAGACAGGTTTAATGGTCATTCTGCGGTACAGGACAGATATAGTCAATGTCCAGTTCAACTAAAATGGTGGTTCAAAGACTCCTTTTTCCGGCACTTTTTAAATCTGTGGGTCATGCAGGTTTGATGGTCATACTGTGGTCCAGGACAGGCATAGTCAATGTCCAGTTCAACTAAAATGGTGGTTGAAAGACTCCTATTTCCGGCACTTTTTAATCTGTGGGTCAGACAGGTTTGGGGCTCATGCTGTGGCCCAGGACAGGTATAGTGAATGTCCAGTGAAACTAAAATGGTGGTTGAAAGACTCCTTTTTCCGGCACTTTTTAATCTGGGGTCATGCAGGTTTGGGGCTCATGCTGTGGCCCAGGACAGGGATAGTCTATGTCCAGTTCAACTAAAATGGTGTTTCAAATACTCCTATTTCCGGCACTTTTTAATCTGGGGGTCATGCAGGTTTTGGGCTCATGCTGTGGCCCAGGACAGGCATAGTCAATGTCCAGTTCAACTAAAATGGTGGTTCAAAGACTCCTTTTCCCAGCACTTTTTAATCTGTGGGTCAGACAGGTTTAATGGTCATACTGTGGTACAGAACAGGTATAGTCAATGTCCAGTTCAACTAAAATGGTGGTTCAAAGACTCCTTTTTCCGGCACTTTTTAAATCTGGGGGTCATGCAGGTTTGGGGCTCATGCTTTGGCCCAGGACAGGTATAGTCAATGTCCAGTTCAACTAAAATGGTGGTTCAAAGACTCCTTTTCCCAGCACTTTTTAATCTGTGGGTCAGACAGGTTTAATGGTCATACTGTGGTACAGAACAGGTATAGTCAATGTCCAGTTCAACTAAAATGGTGGTTGAAAGACTCCTTTTTCCGGCACTTTTTAATCTGGGGGTCAGATAGGTTTAAGGGTCATGCTGCGTTCCAGGACAGGGATAGTCAATGTCCAGTTCAAGTAAAATGATGGTTCAAATCATACTGACTTCTGGCACTTTTTAATTTGTGTGTGATGCAGGTTTAAGGGTCAGGCTGTGGTGCAAGACAGGGATAGTGAATGGTGTGTGACTTGTTTTCTGTGGCTTTTATAACCTAAGTGTGTTGCCTAAGATGTAGCACGTATCCATTTGACTGTTGTGGATGTTAATTCCAGCTTCTCCAGCCATGTTTGGGTGTAATAATGAAGGTGTTGTTCCTCTCCCATAGACTTTAATGGTCATCGTCGATAATCTATTATCGACTATCGGATATTGTCTTGATAATTGCCGATATCGACTATCGACCTCATCACTACTTGAAATAAACATCACTTTTTTTTTTTAATTCTACATAAGTTGGTAGGGGTATGATTAAGATAGGTATTTAGATACTATTATGTCAATAGTAAAAATAATAGAATTATTGCCTACATTCTCCTAGGGTAATCCTTTTGGTATATATCTATTAACCCCTTAAGCACCAGGCTTGAAAAAGCCTTAATGACCTGCTCATTTTTTTTTAGTTTTTGCCTACCTACTAGATATGGGCGAATTGGTTCTAACGAAGTGGAATTCGTTTAGAATTTCAGGAAAATTTCGGTTCGGAACGAATTCGAACTTTGGGGTACTTTGCGTGAACGAAGTGTGCTTTTGATTGATAAAATGGCTGTGAGCACATGGCGTTACATGGGGCAAAGAACTGTGGGAGGAAGAAGAGCATAGCCTACATGACATATGCAGAGATGAAGCCAATCAGAGACCGGCGGGATTCTGTGACGTCACCGCACTATATAAGTCCGGGTGCGACGCTGGGAGCTCATACCACTCTCACTGTACTGATTAGGGAAGGTGCTGCCGCGGCTGCTTATGATAGCTGATACTAAAGAACTCATTTTTATACAGCGATTTTTGGGGAGTGTCTCAGCTTGTCTCAGAGACTGCTTCTCTTAACGTTCTATTTCTGATTTTGTGGTGTATTGGATCTGAAGTCCAGTGTGTGTCCAGTGCAGCTGCATATACATTTTAATGCTATCTGCTCACAGCACATTGAAAATCCAAAGGTGATCTAAGCCTGCTCCTGTTGTATTCATTTAAAGAAACAGCGTTTTTACAATACAAATACCACTTCATTTTTGGCTGCTCAATTCTTTTGCGCAATTTACATCCAGGGGTTAATTAAGCGTTGTTCTGCTGCTGTGGTGACTAAAAGAAAATGTTTATTTCACCGCCAAAAAATACATTTTTCCTGTAGCATAATTCACAAGCGAAGGTTAATTACAAGTTTTCCTCTTGTTGTATAGCGTAAAAAACACGCCATTGTAACACGCTACAAAGCTCGTAGTTTTTGGTTGCTCAATTCTTTTGCGCAATTTACATCCAGGGGTTAATTAAGCGTTGTTCTGCTGCTGTGGTGACTAAAAGAAACCATTTATTTCACAGCCAAAAAATAAATTTTTCCTGTAGCATGATTCACAAGCGAAGGTTAATTTCAATTTTTTCTCTTGTTGTGTAGCGTAAAATACACACCATTTTAACACGCTACAAAGCTGGTAGCTACCCAGGTGACAAGAAAGGAAGAGCAGGACCAGCTGGAGGAGGTAGATGGAGATGAGCAAGACGAGGCAGATGACCCGCAAGCACCATGGCAGTATACAGTGGAGATGGAGGCAGGGAGCCCCTCGGAGTCACTTGTGCAGATGGCCCACAGCATGCTAATTTGCCTGGCTAGTGACAGCCGAATAGTCAGCATCCGGCAGAGGGATGACTTCTGGCTCTCCACCCTATTGGACCCTCGAAACCAATCCAAAATGGGAGCCTTTTTCCCAGCTATTGAGAGGGAGGACAAACTCAAATACTATAGGGAAATCCTCCGTAGTCAGTTGGCCGCTGCCTATGTGCGGCATCATCCCTCCTCTGACAGGTCTGACCGGGAGGTTCCTCAGCGCTCACGTACTACGCCGTGGTTGCTGGGGGAAGGTGGGGGGTAGGAGCAGTACCAGCTCCATTAGCAGCAACCTAAGTCTGGAGTCACTGATGAGCAGCTTCCTTCACCCGCCTAGTGAGGAGGGTAGTCGTCAGCAGCAGCAGCAGGACCTGGAGCAGTCCCTGAACCAAGTGGTGGCCTACTTGGACAGCACTCTGCCACCCCAGTTAGAAGCTCCGCTGGACTACTGGGCAGCCAAACTGGATGTGTGGCCGCAACTTGCCAAGTTTGCAGTGGAGAAGCTGTCCTGCCCGGTCAGTAGTGTGGCATCAAAGTGGGTGTTCAGTGCGGCGGGGGCATCGTTACCCCAGGAGAAACCCGCTTGTCCACGGGAAATGTGGAACTACAGACCTTGTCAAGATGAATCGGGCGTGGATCGGCCAGGATTCCACACACCAATCCCTTAGGCGTCAGACTACTTCACCTTTGACACCTCACCCAAACTTTTGAAAAAAGAGTCGGGGTTAAAATTTTTCCCTGCCTCACCACTTTTTCTTTGCCACCACCCCCCCCTGATCCCCCACACATCTGCTGACAGTTTCCCCATTTCCCCAACCATCTTTACCGGGGACTGGTTTTTGAACCCACCTCCACACTCGTAAATTGTGCCCCCTTTTACCTCCACCCTAAAGTGCTTTTTGCTGGTGCCGTTGACCCCCCACACTTGTAAATTGTGCCACTCTTTGACCTCTTTGCGCGCTGCTGTTGTTGCGGGTTTGGGGTTTCCCCTTACACACTGTGTCTTTGTGCCACTGTCTGACCTAAAGCTGCTGTTTGTGGCCTGTTTCCGTCCCCTAAAAATTCTTGCCCATTGTCCCACTCTGGGGCCTAACCATTTTTGCCCCCTTCAAAAGGGTCATTGTGCCATGTCACCCCCAATGCTCCCTGCTTTTCGTGACCTCCCACTGGGGACATTGTGCCACTCGGGGCCCTTTTACTTTTTTTCCCAAACCTCCGAATGCCCTTGGCCACTGCCTGACCTCATGCTGCTGCGGGGTCTGACCTCCACACGTTAAATGTGCCACTCTGGGGCCCTTCCTACTTTTTTTGCCACCCCCAAAAAATGTCTTTGGGTTCCCAGGTCTACCCTCTTGCTGCGCTGCTGGGGTGCCCTCCACACTGTGTCATTGGCCATTTTTGGGGCCCTAACTGTTTTCCCAAACCCTCCAGAATGTCTTTTGTGCCACGTTAAACCCCCAATGCTGTTTGCAGTGGCTGCTCCTTTCCCTCCACTCGGTGCCCAATTGTCCCACTATGGGGCACTCCCATTTTTTTTGCCACCCCCAGAATGTCATTTGCCACTCTCCTGACCTCAGGGCTGCTGCTTTGTGACCCCCAAACTGGGTCATTGTCCCAACTCTGGGGCCCCTACTACTTTTTTTTGCCCCTCCATAATTTTTCTTTGTCCCAAACTGTCTGACCCATGCTGCTGCTGCTGTGGGGACCCCCAAACCTGTTCTTTGTGCCACTCTGTGGCCTACAAAACTTTTTTTTGGCCCCCTTTCCAAAATTTGTCTTTGGGTTCCCACTTCTGACCTCGGGGTTCCTGCTGTGCTCCCTGTTGGGGCCTCCACCTGGGGTCATTGTGCCCTCTGGGGCCTACTACTGTTTTGCCACCCAAAAATGCCCTTTGGGGCCACTGTCTGACCCATGTTTGTTTGCTGCGTCGTGACCTCCCACACTGTGTATTGTGACCCCCCTTGTGGCCTACTACGTTTTGCCCCCTCCGAATGCATTGTCCACTGCCTGACCTCATGCTGCTGCGTGTGCCCTTCCACAGGGGGTTTCTTGTGCCACCTGTGGCCTACTATTTTTTTTGCCCCTCCAGAATGTCTTTTGTCCCAAAGCCCTGCCCCTTCATGCTGTGCTGCTGTTGTGTCCTCCACACTGTTTTCTTTGTGCCACTCTGGGGCCTACTATGTTTTCCCACCTCCAGAATTTTCTTTGGGCCCCCCTGCCTAAATTCATGTGCTGCCGCCTTGACCTCCACTCTTGTAATTGTCCCCACCCCCGTGGCCTACCCCCGGTTTTAGCCACCCCCAAAGAATGTAATTGTCCCACGCCTAAACCTCATGATACTGTTTGGGGGCTGCCGTGCCCTCCACACTTTGTCATTGTGCCACTCTGGGCCTAGCCCCCTGTTTTTTCCCCCCCAAAAAGGGTATTGTGCCGCTGTCAAACCTCTGCGTGTGGCTGCCCCCCTTCACCCCCAACACTCTGTCACAAATTTTTCCAACTGGGGCTCCCCAGTTGGGTTTTTTTTTTCCAGCTTTCGCTCCCAAATGATTTTATTTCGGGCAAAATTTCCCCGCTTGGTTTTTGGCTTTTTTTGCCCTTTTAAAGGTCCCCGGGGGAATTTATAGTGAAGCGATTCTAAGAGGGCGGCATTTAAATTTTTGGGGTTCATAAAAAAACACAACTTTGGAAAGGAAAGCCCAAAACCCAAAGTCCCTCTGCATATTTAAGCATGGCAAAAGGGTTTTACAGCACCTGCAGGCTTTTGTGCACCCCCTTTGGGGAATAGTGTTTTTTAAACGCGATTCGTGCAAAAGAAATTCAAAACCAAAATTTTTGAAAAATTTTCCCCCTCTCTCCCTCTTTTCTTTTTAAATTATCGAAAGTTTTTGTTTTTTAAGTTATGCATTTTGTAGGGTTTTTTTTTTTATGGGGGAAAAATTTTTTTTGGGGGGGCAAGTTTACAATTAAACTACTGTTGATTTTTTTTTTATTATTCATTTTCAACATGAACATAAAAAAGTGTTTTTCTGCATTTTTTTATACCTTTCACATTTCACACTAAATTTCATGTTAGATTAATTCTTCAGGTTATTAAGGTCTTGTAGATACCTAATATGTGTAGTTTTTTTGAGTAATGTAGGCACAATAATGTTTTACAAAATATTTATACTTATTTTATTTTTTTATGTTTTTTTGTTAGTTTTAAAAAAAATCTCTGGCCTAATGAGTCCTGATTATCCAATGGAGGCATCCCCTTTGATTATGCCGTGGTCACGGACCATGGAAATCAAAGGTTTAAAACATAAGGGAACAGAGGTTTCCTCTGCTCCTCGACGTTTACAAAAGCTGCCCTAGGAACAGAGCTGTTAACACCCCTCTGTCTACAGCTATGTTTTCTGGCGTCGCTGCAGATAGATGACCTGTACTACCCGTCGTCAATAGTCAGCTGGAGGTCTTAAGGGGTTACGGCAATATATCACATGCTGATTACCCTGCATAGTTATACTGATAAAAATTGGGCTATCATTGTTCTTTAGCCACTAAACAACATAGATGGTGTTGTGTAATGCACTGTCTACTCTGAAGGAATTGGACAATATGGAATGGTATAGGATAATTTAAATGTGCATAATTCCCTGAAGGATAAAGTGAAATGGTTATAAAGTAAGATTGTGCTCTTAGCAGATACATCCAGGAATAACAACATTAAAAATCAAAGGGCGACATCTGTGAACAGGTGAAATGATTTGCGGCAAAATAACTGCCATTTCCTCTGTTCAACATATTTTTAAAAGGTCTTTGACCAAAAACTGGGACATGTTCAACACCTTCAACAGCTTTGTATGCGCCAAATTCATAAGATGAGACACATTTATGAATGTGGCTTTACAGAATGTGGAGCAAAAGTGTTAGACTTATCCCTACCAATTTTATAGTGGCAAGGCTGAGACAAATTTTGGCGCAGACACTGTTTGCTTAACTTTTTGGCGCATAAATGATTCTCATAATGGATCACATTTATAAAGTGCTGTGAAACACTTTCATACATATTGACGAATGCTACACTAACTTACTGAGAAGTATGACTGTCTAGTTTGAGTCAGTTTTCATATGTCACCCAAAATATCTATCTACTAAAGACTGTGGACCTCCCACTTGATACAACACAATTTTATTTGAAACTTGAAGACACAGGCCCACGCCAGAAACTTATTGTGCAGCAGCTTTTTTTACCAGATCTGTCAACTGTAACTTTGCAGATCTTGACAAGGTTGCATACAGTATCATCTTCTTAAAATGTTTCCTCATTAAAGAGGATCTGTCAGGGGCTGTCCACACAGCACAGACAAAATACCGGTCGGACTCTGTCTTAAGAACCAAGCCAGTATTTTGTCATCTTTTGCATGGTATGGGGGACAGTTCTGTCCACAATTTGCGGATTCGCCTGCCCCCTCAATCATAGAAATGCACACCTTCTGCCCGAAAACCGGACGGAAGATTGTGCATGTTCTGAGTTTTGTGTAACGCCAGCAGTGTAAAAAACCGTCTGGCTGAAAATCTGTTCAGTGTTGACTAGCGAGCAGATTTTCTTTCAAAGTCTATGTGGAAGGTTGACAATCGGTTGTCAGATGGTTTTCAAATCCAAAAACCATATTAAAATCCGTCTGAAAACCTTGCCGTGTAGACGTAACCTTACATTTCCTTCTATGTCTGCTTTAGTAAATACTATTGTTAACTGTGAAATAACAATTCTGGAGCATCTACTCCTAAAACCCCTTTTGTGTTGTGCTGTTTCTCTTTTTATTCCTCCTAGAAATCTATCTCTGATTCAGAGATACTGCACAATTGTTTTTATTATTGGAAATACAAGTATTTACTAAAAAGACATGTCAACAGATTTCTTTTTAGCTCTTGATCTACAGACATGCCATCATTAGTGTAAAAAAACACTCCACACTGCTAAACGTAGGGAATATCAAGATATACTTTCAGCATAGATATAAACCGCATTCAACAGTCCAGATAGGGTGTCCAGCCCTTAATCTTTCACAGCAAAAGAACAGACTTCTGGGCTGTAACAATATCTTCTCAAACTGCACGTTTCATAATTATTTCGTTTTTTATTATTCTAGATTTTAAAATATTATCAAACTGCATACAATATTTTTCATTCAAACTTGTTCAATTATTTTTCTTAAACAGAGGTTTATCACATGAAGGCAGTCATTAGTAGGATACCTTAAACAAGTAAAAAGCAGTTCAATATATGCCTATGCTTTGAATGGTTATATATGCCTATATTCCTCCATGGGATAAGAAAGTATCTCCAACTCGACGGCTAGTCCTCATTTGTCTCCCATTCTCAGTCGAGTTGAATATATTTTTCGTTTAACCACACTGGAGAGTAAAGCAGCTTGCTAACCTTAGACACGTCCCATGGCAGCCATAGGGAGAGGACAACACCGTACAGTGAGTTTTTGCCTGAGCAACAATGTTTTATAACCTGAAAAAAGGTTTTGGTATAACCGATCGAACATAGGCAATATTGAATTGCTTGTACATTGTTAAGGTATCCTACAATTTACTGCCTTCATGTGATAAACCGCTGTTAAGAAAAGTAATTTGAATAAGTTGAATGAAAAATATTGTATGCGTTTGATTTATTAAAGTCTAGAATAAATAAAAAACTAAATAATTATGAAACGTGCGTTTTTAGAAGATATTGTTACAGCCCAAAAGTTTGTTTTTTTGCTGAGAAACGTATGGAATACCCCACTCCACCCAATTTTACCCTTTCTGCAAAGAGATTCTCTTTAAACCACCACTGTAACGGGCTTGGTAAATGGATCCGCTGGACCACCGCAGGCGATATAGCAAAGCCACGCCAGGGAACGGAATCTAAGTACCCCCCGTTTTCACCAGAGCCCCCCGCAAAGCGGGATGGACTTGCAGCGGCTTGAGGCTACCAGGTCGTACCCCCTGACGTTACTTGCCTGCGGCGGCAGCCGAGGCAGCGAGGTCCCAAAATAGAATTCCCAGAATCGTAGCGGTGGGCAGGCATTAAGGTCAGGGCAGGCGGCGATGGTTCGTGGTCGGGGACAGGCGATAAGGTCAGGGCAGGCGGCAGAGGTTCGGAGTCGAGAAACTAGAAAGGGTCTGGTAAAACGGCAAGGCAAATAGACTATCAGGAACGTTTTTCAAAAAGGGCACGGGGCAACAAAGATCCAGCGGGGAAGTGACGTGGGACCAAAACTTAAATAGAGACAGCGCCCGGCAATTAGCCAATTACCGGCGCACTGCCCCTTTTAAATCTACATGAACGAGCGCACGCGCTAGGGGCGCGCTTTGCGCTTTTCCGCCAGCAGGGGACGGGGCGGACCGAACGGGAGCGCGGCCCAGGTGAGGAGACGGGAGGGATGCAGCCACGGGCGGCAGTGGGACCCCCGCGGCGGCACCCGTCCCCCCCGGGGACCTGCCGCGGGGGACACGGTGCGATCGCGGTCCGTGGACCGGACCGCGGCGCAACCCGTTACAGTTAACCCCCCCCCTTAGACCTCCCCTCCTTATTAGAATGCAGAAACCTGAGAGGAGTTACGATTCAGGATGTTGCATTCTGGCTCCCAGGACCTCTCCTGGGGCTAAACCCCTTTCCCAAAATCTACGAGGAAGAAGCGCTTCCCCCCTCGGACCGTCTTCATCTCCAAGATGTCCTTTACCTCAAAGATGTCGGTGGACTTGGCTACTGGGGAAGGAGTTACATTCCTGAGAGAGAAATGGTTCAGGACCAGCGGCTTAAGGAGGGAGACATGGAATGCGTTTTGGAATCGGAGAGATGGAGGCAGGGAGAGCTTTACGTCACCGGTTCAACTGCCGAAGAACCTTGAAGGGTTCGAGGAAGCGGGGGCCCAATTTGAGACAGGAACCTTCAGGCACGTACCTCGAGAGAGCCAAAAAACTTTGTCCCCTGGGAGGAATGTTGGGGCGGGTCTTCTCCTCTTGTCAGCCTGAGTCTTCATACGGGCAGAGGCCCGAAGTAGGGAACGTCGCGTCTCCTGCCAGATGGCCTTGATATCCCGAACTTGGTCGTTGACAGCGGGCACATCCGAATGAGTGGGCAGGGGAAGGGGGGGGGGTGCGGATGGTGGCCATAGCCGACAAAGACTGGAGAGACGCCGGCTGCCTCCGAGACGCGATTCGGCCCAAGGGAGCCGCTCGGCCCAGTTGTCCTGACGTCCAGAAACAAAGTGACGTAGGTATTCCCCCAGAATCTGGTTCCCCCCTCCCCTGCCCATTGGATTGGGGGTGATATGCTGACGAAAAGTCCAGCTTGACTTGCAGACGGAGCATAGTGCACGCCAAAATCGGGAAAAAAATTTGGGACACCGCTCGGAGACAATGTGGTGAAGGTAACCCATGTAGTCGGAAAACATGTCGGAAGAAATGATTGGCAAATTGTGAGCAGAACGGCAGGCCAGGGAGAGGTACGAAGTGGGACATCTTCGAGAACCGGTCATTAACCACCCAGATGACCGAATTCCCAGAGGACGCCGGAAGATCAGTGATGAAATCCATGGCTATGTGCGTCCAGGGGATCTCAGGCACGGGCAGATTATGCAGGAGACCTGCTGGCCTGTGGCGTGGGACCTTGTTCCGAGCACATGTGATACAGGCGAGCGTGAAGTCCTTGACATCCTGTGCCAGGGTCGGCCACCAGTAGTGCCGTGAGATCAAAGCGTAGGACTTTCGTGCTCCGGAATGACCAGCCAAGAGAGAGCTATGGCCCCATTCCAACACCTTCTTCCTGAGTGCGGGCGGCACGAAGGTCTTGCCAGTCGGGTAGTTCTGGAGATCTGCTGGAGCCACGTGAACCGACCGTTCGGGAGAAATGATGTGTTGTGACACGGGTTCTTCACCGGCCACGTCCGAGGCACGGGAGAGGGCGTTAGCCTTGACGAATTTCTCAGCAGGTCGGAAATATATGCGAAAGTCGAAGCGTGAGAAAAAGAGAGACCATCGGGCTTGGCGAGGATTCAAGCGCTGGGCTGTCTGAAGGTACAGTAAATTCTTATGGTCCGTAAATATGTCGATAGGATGGCGAACCCCCCTCCAGCAGATGTCGCCACTCCTCCAGGGCTAACTTGATGGCCAAGAGTTCCCGGTCCCCAATGGCATAGTTCCGCTCCGCCGGCGTAAAGGTCTTAGGAAGAACCCACATGTGAGAATCTTGCCCTTGGGACCTTTCTGTGTGAGGACCGCCCCTGCCCCCACAGAAGAAGCATCCACCTCCAAGGAAAACGGCTTCTCGGAATCAGGCCGGACCAAAACAGGTGCAGTGGAGAAGGCAGTTTTCAGACCAACAAATGCCTTCTCAGCCTCAGGAGACCAGCATCTCGGGTTCGCGTCTTCCAAGTGGGGGCCACCGATAGGAGCCACCAAAAGTGGAGAAGTGGGGAATAAATTGGCGGTAATAATTCGCGAAGCCCAGAAGCGCTGGATTGGCCCGAAGACCGACAGGACGGGGCCCCATTGCAGTACCGCAGAGAGTTAGCTGGATCCATCTTAAAGGCCCTTGGCTGAGACGATATACCTGAGGAAGGGTGGGCTGATCTGTTTGAATGAACATTTCCCCACTGTCGCGTACAGTCGATTGCTGCACAGACGTCGCAGAACCTGGCGCACTTGGGTTCGGTGCGTCTGAAGATCGGGGGAGAAAATTAGGATGTCATCCAAGTACACTACAACACAGGAGATCCCGGAAGACATCGTTAACAAATTCTTGAAACACTGCGGGAAAGCTTTTGCAGAGCCCAAAGGGCATTACGAGATATTCAAAATGTCCATCCCGGGTATTAAACGCCGTTTTCCCACTCGTCCCCCCCCGAATTCTGATGAGGTTGTAGGCACCTCGCAGATCCAATTTGGAAAACACTTTAGCCCCCTTGAGGCGGTGAAAAGTTCTGCGATCAGCGGGAGAGGGTAGCGGTTTTTTTTACGGTGATTTTTTTGAGTCCCCGGTAGTCTATACATGGAGGGGAGGGAACCATCCTTTTCTGTACGAAGAAAAACCCGCTCCCCGGGTGGGGAGGAAGACTTACGGAGAAACCCTTTCTGCAAGTTCTCCTGAATGTAGGCCGACATGGCCTGAGTCCCCCGCACGGAAAGCGGGTGAACCCTTCCCCGGGGGGGACTGGTTGCGGGAAGGAGGTCAATGGGGCAGTGGTAAGGCCGATGTTGGTGGGAAACGTAACGGCCTCCTTCTCGGAGAAAAACGTCCCCAAAGCCTGGTACTTTAGCCGGTAGACCTGGCAGAAGCTCGGCAAGCGGGGGCGGAGAAGTGGTAGGCACCGGGCGTGGTACCTCCAAGCAAGGTTCTGGCATTCTGGTCCCAACGCAGGACCTCACCTGTCTTCCCAATCCAGCGTAGGGGTGTGCGTTGCAGCCAGGGAAGCCCCAAGAGGATCGCCGACGAAGCACGGGACAGGACGTGGAACCTGATCTTCTCCATATGTAGAGCCCCCACCAGGTGAGTCACTGGCCCGTTTTTATACTTGATGGGATCAGTGAGGAGCTCCCCACTAACCGAGGAAATCAGCAAAGGTTTTTCCAGCGACTACAGGCACGCGGTACCGGATACCAAAGGGCAGATAAAGTTCCCGGGAGACCCCGAGTCCAGGAAGGTAAAAACTCCGGAACGAAGAACCAGCGTCAGTCTTCACCTCCACTGCAAACATCAAAAGTGGAGCGGAAGAAACTGCACAGAGCCGCCTCTCCCACGGCAAACCCAGGTGAGAGCATTCCCGGACGCTGAGGATGAAGCAGCCTCTCTTTCTTGACGAAGCTCCTCCTGCCTTTCATGAACCTGATATCGATGCGAGTGGCAAGGAGGATTAAATTTGTTCAGGGGGGACGGGAGGGCTCTTGCTGCCAAAGCGTCTTTTACCCTGCTGGACAGACCCTTTTTGAAGGGGGCGCAGAGGGCGGGATCGTTCCACGCGAGCTTTCCCAAGCCAGGGTAATGGAATTGAACCGCATAGTCCACCCACAAGGATCGCCCTGACGAAGGCCCAAGAGGGGACTCAGCAGAGGAAGCACGCGCCGGCTCCTCAAAAACGGTGCGGAATTCCTGAGGAAGATCTGTAGGCCCGCAGTCCACAGGGGCGTTTCCTGTCCCAGAGGGGGGTTGCCCAAGCCAGGGCCTTCCCGGAAAGTAGCTCACCACGAAGGCACTTTAGACCTCTCCGAGGAAAACTGTTCCGCCATCAGCTCCACGTGCAGAGAGCACTGCGTAATGAACCCCCGGCAGAGCTGGGGGTCCCCGGCAAAGCTGGAGGGTAGAGGGAGCCGAAGCTTGGGTCCCACGGTGTCCAAGGAGCTCAATGTAGATGGAGCCACAGACGGATGGGGGAGGCGGCTGCGGGGATCTAGGAGCGAAGCATCATGGCAGAGAGCTGGCCCAACTGCTGTCCTTGTTGTGCGATTTGTTGCGTTTGCTGGGCAACAACCGTCGTAATATCCGTGATGCTTGGCAGAGGCACCTTGGCGGGGTCCATGGCGGATCTTTCTGTAACGGACTTGGTAGTGATCCGCTGGACCACCGGCAGGCGATGATAGCTAAGCCACGCCAGGGAACGGAATCTAAGTACACCACCGGGTTTTCACCAGAGCCCGCCGCAAAGCGGGATGGACTTGCAGCGCTTGAGGCTACCAGGGCGTCCCCCCTGACGTGACTTGCCTGCGCGGCAGCCGAGGTGCAGCGGGGTACAAAATAGTAAATTCCCAGAATCGTAGCGGTGGGCAGGCAGTTTAAGGTCAGGGCAGGCGGCAATGGTTCGTGGGCGTGGACAGGCGATAAGGTCAGGGCAGGCGGCAGAGGTTCGGAGTCGAGAAACGTAGCAAGGTCTGGTACACGGCAAGGCAATAGACTATCAGGAACGCTTTCCCCAAAGGCACGGGGCAACAAAGATCCAGCGGGGAAGTGACGTGGGACCAAAACTTAAATAGAGACCCGCGCCCGGCAATTAGCCAATTACCGGGGCACTGTCCCTTTAAATCTACATGAACGAGCGCGCGCGCGGGGCTAGGGGGCGCGCATGCACATTCCGGCCAGCAGGGACGCGGACTGAACGGGAGCGGGGGTCAGGTGAGGAGACGGGACGGAATGCAGCCACGGGCGGCAGTGGGACCCGCGGCGGCACCCGTCCCCACCGGGGACCCGCCGCGGGCGACACGGGTGCGACCGCGGTCCGTGGACCGGACCGCGGCGCAACCCGTTACAACCACCTTCATGAATAGGATAGCTTTTACCTACAGCAATGTGCTATATGTTAACAGAACACAATATCAGCTGTACGTTATAACACCACAAAACAGTCACACTGAATATAGGAAGCATGATTAGAAATACATTATAGACTAAGTTTTTTCACTTTGAGCTGTATTCTGACCTTTTATTTCAAACTATAACTTTTGTCCTCATGTCCTTCCCCATGTAGAAAATAATTTTGAACAAAAAATTGCTTGTTATAAAATGATCTTAACAAGGCATCTTTCTTATTTTTCAGTCTTTAGTGGGAAGAAGCTTGAATCTGAGCCTTGGGATTTGAACTCTCTCATTTTCTTCTCATTTATAATTTGTAATATTTTGCAATAAGTGTCTAGTAAGTCATTGCATTTAAAGGACATAAGAAATGTATTATCTTAGTAATAGCCATAGTATGTTTTGTATGTTTTTACATCATGTTAATATATTACTCTTTGTTATAACTTAATATTATGTAAACATCTGAACAGAAATGTAAGAAAAGTTGAAATGTCTCTAAACTGTGATAGGCGCACATTGAGCTGGATAGACAGCTGGATGTTTATTTTCAATTCAACTGTATGTACTTAAAGTGATAAGTAAATAACTGTGGAAATATATTTGAATACTTTTTAAAGATTTGAAAACATATTTATTTACTGATAGACATGTTCTGAATTTACTTAATTAGTTTCTGAAAAAAGTAGGGATATGAAAACTGCTCTGTGCTATGTGTGATAACAAACAATACATACTTCATATTTATATTTCTTAAGATTTCATGAACTGGTGAGAAGTCTTACATTCAGTAGATATAGACTGCATTTCAGTAAACTAAAAATGTAAAACTCTTGCAGATATGAATTATAGGAATTTCATTTAGTGGCAAAATAAAAAATCTCTACAACCTAACCTGTTATAGTTAGAGATAATGAAAGTATGAAAGAAATCTTAACCACTTTGACTTATACCAGTACAATAATAAAAAGTAATTCCTAATAATTATCAAACTATATAAAATTAAATTTTTTAAATGTAATAACAATTTTATCATATAAAAAATATAAAAATATATAATATCCCAAAAAATATTAAAAATATTTCTTATTAAATGTATTTAAAATTAATGGAGTCTAAAATAAATTTTAAATTAAATAACCCACTGACCTATATTTTTCTGAATTTTGTCAAAAATATAATGTTGCTCAGATTTTTATTTATTAAATTTTTTACTACATTCAATGAAAAAAATATATCAGATGGTGATCAGTGTTGGAATTTATTTTTGCTGCTCTCACCCTTTATTCTGCATTCAGCAAGAGCCAGCACAACACAGGTATTGCTGGGACCTGTGGTCCACCATGCAAGATCATTACTATAGTTTCTATTCACTGACATCTTATTCTAATGACTTTTCTTTTATTTCTAGTCTATCTATAGCCCATACACATTAGTAATGTGCCAAAGTTCTGTAATGCGCCGCGCTGGCAAGGCACGTCAAACTTTAGACACTATTTATGAGCGCACACAAACCACTCTCATAGATTCAGGCACATTTTTGCACTAAAAACCAGACGCAAAAATTCACTTTGCCCCATATATTATCATACATGTCTCTCTTACTGCCACTGTCACTGACAGCTGGCTCTCCATTTGTGCAGCTTCAAGACCTCTGTTCAATTTCAGAGTTTGCAGAGTCATGTGCAGGCCGCCTGAACATTTATATTTAATTGACAGTTTGAAAGTGGTAAAAATTCATACAGTACTGTGATGTGCTGTATAATACCTAAATCAAGAGAGCAAAGCATTGGATATAGGGAGTGAAGGACAGATTGGAATCTAGTATGACCCCAAGACAGTGGGCCTGCTGCCTAGGAGTTATGGTAGTACCACACACTGAAACAGAAATAGCAGGGTGGGGTTGGTTAGTAGATGGCGGGATGACAAGAAGTTCAGTTTTAGTAAGTATTTTCAGATAGAGAGAGGAAGTGATGTTACAGCCTTGTCAACTGGATGTAAAAAAAAGTTACAGTGCTCTGCCTGTTGGAATTGTCACCCTTTCTTGGATTTCTTTACCTTTAATCCCTGGTCTGGACTTTGTTTAGTTTTTTGCCATTGATATTCTGGTTCTGACCCACATTTTCTCAAGTCCTGACAACACTTTAGTTTTCTGTTGCCAGTCAGTGATTAAACTGAAAACAAAGACATAGAAATCTGACCAGTTATGTCCAAACTTCCTTGTGAAAGTCCCTGGTGAAAAATGGGGGATATCCCAAACTTTACACACCACTTTTGTCAGTGCCAGGCTGGTTGAAATCCCTAGGTCCACATTCAGCAGACTCCTTCCTAACAATACCACTATACATTCAGAAGGAGTCTCAAAAATAGTGATAAGGATATTAAAAAGAAAATTTCTAATTAACTGAATATATTTCAACAAACAATGGGTATGGAAAGTATTCAGACCCCTTTAAATGTTCACTCTTTCTTTCATTGTAGCCATTTGGTAAGATCCAAAAAGTTAATTTTTTGCAGATTAATGTACACTCTGACCCCAATGGCACGGATGCCCCTGCAACCCTTGCCCCGGGCGCATCCGTGCCCCGACGCCGAGCGGCGCCCCGTCCCGCATGTCGGGTCCGGGGTCCGCTCACCCCTCTGCCCGTGTCAGTGTTCACTTACCCGGCCACGCTCCTGTCCCGTCCGTCTCTGTCCCTCGGTGTGCGCGGCGCTGCCCCCTAGGGCGCACGCGCGCCGACAGTGTTAGGTTTAAAAGGCCAGTGCACCGGTAATTGGCCATTGCTGGTCACTGCCCCTATTTAAGCCTGCCTCTTCCTGACAGCCTTGCCGGATCTTTAGTGCCCTTGGCTACTGAGAAAGAGTTCCAGAAAGCCTTGTTCTGATTTCCTGTGTACCGTACCTTCTGCCTGTCCTCGACCTTGTATCTTGCCACCTGCCCTGACCCATTGCCTGTCCACGAGTACGAACTAGTGCCGCTTGTCCTGAACTTCTGCCTGTCCCTGACCACGAGCCTGCCTGACAATTCTGTACCTCGCCTTTCCTTGGCCGCCACCGCAAGCAAGTTCCACCAGTGGAAGCGACCTGGTAGATTCCCGCCGCAGCAAGTCCATCCCACTTTGCGGCGGGCTCTGGTGAATACCGGGACCTACTTAGATTCCACCCCCTGGTGTGGGCTTCCACCATCGCTTGCGGTGGTCCAGCGGATCCACTACCAGACCGTTACAGTGGCCTTCATGGTCAATCTTCTCTCTGGAAAAGCCCTGTCCTGGGCGACTCCACTTTGGGACCGAGGCGTTCAGGTCCTGGCTGATCTGGTGACATTTCTACAGGAGTTCCGTAGTGTCTTCGAAGAACCTGCCCGCGCTTCGTCTGCTGAAACCGCCCTGTTGAACCTGCAGCAGGGGAACTCCTCCGTGGGGGACTACGCCATGCAATTCCGCACACTAGCATCGGACTTGGCTTGGAACGATGCAGCATTGTGCGCCACGTTCAAGAAAGGCCTCTCCAGCCAGATTAAGGATGCTCTCTCCGCCCGGGACCCTCCGTCTTCATTAACCCCTTACCGACATTTGTCGTACTCATACGGCAATGTCGGGTAGGGGTTCCCGC
>JAODAL010066199.1:0-17878 GCA_025379985.1 Phyllomedusa bahiana | reverse complement strand
TACGGGAGCTGCTTTCCTTTTAACAATGTTTGGGTGCGCAAAAGTCAAAAACACGTAACTGTTATATTTTCGTATGATACACGGTATTTTTGGCAAACAAACAACCTGTGCTGACTACAAGATTGCTGGTTTGTAATTTAACTGCAAGGTGGATATTATAACAGTCACAGTGTAATGGGTAAAATTGAAATGACCACCTATCTGAAATGTTACTGATAATAAAAGTGGAGTTTTGCAGCTAACAAAGAGACCTGCAGTTACTAGAAATTGATGGTTATCCAAATATAAGTTCAGGCTGCCCAATATCCAGGAAATATTTCAATAGCAAACTGTTAATAATAAAGATATTCCACTACAATGTCTACACTAAGTCTTGGTGAACTTTATCCAGTGTTCTTTATAGATAGAGCTTGTCTGCTTGTCTGTGTTCGCCCGCGGGCCCCCCCCCCCCCCCTGAAAAAAGGCGCAATCTTAAGAGATGATGCACAGATATTAACCTTACTTATCGCATGATCTGGAAATTACGATCACCATACAAACCTCGCCGATTTCAACATTGTCGATAACAATCGCTCAACACTAATTAGGTTGAAGAAACGATTGTGCCTCTTAGTGGTGTAGTACCTTAGAACAGGCATCCTCAACCTGCAGCCCTGCAGCTGTTGGGAAACTACAACTCCCATCATTCCCACTGTTATAGATTATATAAAAGCATGATGGGAGTTGTAGTTTCCCAACAGCTGGAAGGCCGCAGTTTGAGGATGCCTGCCTTAGATGAACTCAAAGTTACAGTAAAAAAAGTTTTAATGTGTAAAAAAATTAAAACATATTAAGGGCCACATGTATGAAATGGTTTTGGTCCAAAACTCCCTTTTTTCCCCACAGAAACTTATGGGCAAAAAAGTGAGTTTTAGACCAAAACCGTTTCATACATGTGGCCCTAAATGTTCAAATCACCTCACTTTTGTCATTTTACAAATAAAAAAAATAAAATAATAAAAAGTTACACATATTTTGTATCGCCACATCCAAAAAAGTCCCATCTATTAAAATATAACATAATTTATCCCGTACGCTGAACACCGTAGAAATTTTTTTTTTTCCAAACGCCAAATTTACGGTTATTTTGTTAATTTTGCATCATTTAAAAATTGATATAAAATTGATCAAAAAAGTTGCATGTATTCCAAACTGATACCAATAAAAAGTACACTTCAGCTTCACTCAAGTCCATAGGTGTTAGTACAAAAAAGTTATTGCAGAAAATCATGCCGTGGCGCAAATTCGACAAATCAAAAATGTTTGGAATTTTTTTACGGTACCAAAAGAAAAGAAGAACCCTACATGTTTAATATTGCAGAAATTGTATCAGCCTTTAGAATACAGATAACACATCATTTATACTGTATAGTGAATGCCCTAAAAAAAAAAAAAAAACTGCAAACATGGCGCAAGTACGCTTTTCTTCACATTTTGTCCCATTTGGATTTTTTTTCTGCGGTTTCCCAGTATATTCTATGGTACAGTAAATAACACCATTAGAAAGTTAATCTTATTTCACACAATTCAAGCCCGCAGATGTCTAGGTAGGTGGAAAAATATAAAAGTTATGACTTTTGAAAGGCGGGGAGAGAAAAACAAATGTGTCAACCAAAAAAAACGCAAGTTCCTTAAGGGGATCATTTTTATCCATTATTCACTGGTACACAGTAGATGTGACCAGGGAAATGCAACTTAACATAGATTCCCCCAATTCTACAGTTTTTAGAGATATCCTTTTGCCCTAGTGTGCTACTTGGCTTAACCACAAGCCTCCGAGTAGGAGGAGCACCTACTGGACTTTGGGGTCTCAATTTCATTACAATTTACTTTATGTGCAATTACAGGTTTGTGACCACCCTAAGGTCCTAGAACTTTATAAATAACTCTAAAAAGACTTCATGTTGGAAACTTAATACCAAAAGTAATAAAACCGGGGGTTGTGGATTTAATCGACCAAAAGGGCTCTCACAAATTTTTTTAGTTTTTTTTTTTCCCAAACCCCCAAGCCCTGCAGTTTTAGCTGAAAATGTTTCGGGGTTAAAAAGGGAATCCTGGAAAAATTTCCCCCAAAAATTTTAAAAATTTGCAAATTTTTTCCAAGTTCCGTACTCCCCTTATGTGTTGAAACCCTGCTAAATTGGGGTTTGCATGAAGGGCTTTAAAAGGGGGGAGATTATTTTTTTTTTGGAGCGAAGATTTTGGGGGTGCCATCCCCACAGTTAAAAAAAGCCCCCAAATCCCAAAACCCGGGGAAACTTTCCAGAAGTTGCCAATTTTGGATTCAGCACCCCTCAGGGATTGCTTTTGGGGGGGAAATTTTGTGCATTTTAGGTGCACGGTTTTTCCCTTTAGTTTTTTTTAACTGGGCCATAAAAAAATAAAAGGAAAATAAATGCATTCCATCATTTTTTTTGGTTTTCATTTTTACAGCTTTCCCCGGGTGCGATATTAAAAAACAAAATAACTTTATGGGGTTTGGGTTAAACGTTACAATGAAATTTTTTTTATATATTTTTTTTTTTATGTTTTTATTTTTTTTTTACAAAATAAAATGTGCTTGAAAAAAATTTGGGGTCTTTAATCTTCATAGTTGATGGGGCCTTAATTTTTTTTTTCCCGTATACAGAGCTTTTTAAAAGGGGGTTTTTTTTTGGGGGATAAAATAAACATTTTTTTTGGGTTCCCAAATTTGGGAATTTAAAAATTTTTTTGATCATTTTTTCATTTCTTTTTTTGGCACGGGCTGAAAGAAAAACCCGGCAATTTCCGGGACTTTTTTTCTTTTTTTTCTGGATCCACCATGCGGGTTAAATAACAAAACCGATGTCAAGGGTGGGTTGTTATCCCACATGTGAAAACCAAAAAACAAACTTTATTTTTAATTTTTTTGGTGGGGGTTTTGCATCTAAAAAAGGGGGAAAAAAGGGTGGTTAAGTAAATTTTTTTTTTTTCTGTTTGTTTTTTAAACTTTTTTTTTTTAAACTTTTTTTTTTTTTTTTACTTTTTTTAAGTTTTCCCCACAGGGGACTTTAAGGGCTATTTTCAAACAATGCAATTGGGAAATTCAAAGGCGGCTCAAGTCCCTGGGGGGGGGGGTCCGCACCCGGTGGCCCCATAAAACATTTTTTTCTAACGGGCTTATTCCCTAGTAGTTGACTGTAAATTTTACTCCCCCTCGTCGTATTGTCCCGAGCGGGGAGAGGAACTAATCCTAGTTCTCTAGGGAACTGTGGTTTAAGGGAAAATGACGGGGACGTTTTTTCACCCCGTTTTTAAACGCGCACGGCGCGAAATATGGGGTAAATTTCGCCCCTTTTTTAAAACCCCTTGTAAAAAGCCTTTAACAGTGATCTTCACAGGGGGAGAAATTTGCCGCATTTAAGCTATGAAATTTTTTTAATTGGGAACCCTGTCAATAAAAGGGGCTTCTGGTCTGTCAGGGAAGCCATCTGAACCCCCGATCACGCCGCGGAGCTCCCTTCCTTTATCTTTCCCTTAGCTAAAGGGTTTTTAATCGTCCTTTACGGCGGAGATTTTCCCAAGGGAACCCAATGCAGCAGGGGGGCCAGCTGTAATGTACTGCTGGTCCCATGGTTGCGATCGTGTCCAGGAGGTACTATTAACTATTTTCCCCCCGGAAAATTTGGGAACTTTTTAAATTCTTTTTTTTTCAAAACCAAACTAAAATAACTTTTATTCTTATTTTCCCTATTTTTTAAAACCTTTTATTTTTCACAATTTTAAAAAACCTAAACTCAAAAACATAATTAAATGAAATAACAGCCTAGTAAAACAGTCTTCCCCCTATTTATTAAAGGATTACAATTCAAGGAAAAAACTGCTTCCCCTATAAACAGGGGAAATCACCACTTATAGCACCCAGAAAGGGGAAACCCTTTTTAAAAAGTGATTTGCTAACTATTTAGAAACATTTCAGACCCATTAACTGGGCCAATGGCCCCTATTGTAAAAGGCAATGCAAAATATTGGGGCCTCAAAGAAACCCTCTAAACGGGTTTTTAACCCAAAGGGGATAGAGTAAAAAATTAAAAGGGCCCGTGCCTGACCTCCCCGCATTTTTCCCACCACCCTCCCGGGCGTCATCGGGGGTTGGGTTTCCATTCCCAGGGTTGGCCAAACCCACTTCCTTTTATATAAAAGGATAAAAACCCGCCCAAAAAAGGGAAAAATCCCCAATTCTTTCCACCAAATTTTTTTTCCAGAATTAAAAGAAATCCCCCCTTTTAAAAAAATTTACCCCTTTTCATCCTTAAACCTGTTCTCTTTTTCCCTCGCTTTTAACACCTTTTTTCCCTTTCCCCGCTCATGCATGTGGGGGAAACCCAACCCCCCCCTTCTTTTCAGCGTTTAAACCGGGCTATCCCAAAGATTAATCATTCCTAGTTTTTTTCAGCCCCCAAAAGGGTGTTTTAATAAAAACCCTTTTCTAAAAAACATAACAGGAAAAGTGTATTCATAATATATACAAATTGGAGGCAAATTTTTAGAAAAAATCCGGGTTTACTCTTGCAAAAATTGAAAAAGGGCTCAAAATTTTTTATGCAAAAAAAAAAAATTTAAAAAGACACATGCTGTGTCCCAGAAGCAAAAAGCCCAAACGCGTTTGGGGGCATATATTCCCCCTTTTTCATGGCTTTCATTTTTTTTTAAAAACTATTCCCATTATTTTAACCCCCCGCCCCGTATCATTTTAATTAAACATAATTTTACAAAACCTATAAATTTTGAAAACGATTGGGGAAAAAATGGAAAAAAAAAACACAAAAATAGATGAAAAAAGGAAAAAACCGATATTTTTTTTATCAAAATTTCCTCAAATTTATTTTAAAACAATACATTTTTATAACGGTTGTTAAAATTGACAATTTAATTTGGTGTTTTTTGGGTTGAGCCTTCGGGATTTCTTGTGCCTTTTTAAAATTTTCCACCGGGTTTTCTCTCAATGAACTTTCTCCCTATGGTCCCCCCCCTTAAAGGGGGTTTAAAATTTTAATACAATTGAATGAAAGGCTAAAAAGTTTTCCCCCCCGTTTGTTTATCTCAAAATTCCCTAAAAAGCATGGGTTTCCCCCGGGTTTTGGGTTTTTGCCGCATCTGGGATATGTCTGGCAAAATTTTTTTAAAAGGGAGTTGGGGTACAGCCCACATATTGAATTTGGGACATCCTAAAAAGGGTCCCCAAAATAAACAACGTAACGGGGGCTGAAATTTTTTTTTTATATAGGTGTTATTTTCATATGAACTCCACTTTTAGATTTTTTACATTTTTTGAACATTTGACATTTTTGCACACCCAAGCAAACTCGTATGTCCACATTTGACCCCTTTTTAGATTTTATTTAATGTTATCACTTTTGACCCTTTTTTTTTATTTTTTTCTTGGGCAGTTATTTAAAGGGAAATATCTCCCTTTATTTTTGCCCCCATTTTCTTTAAATTGAGGAAATATATGAAAGTTACAAATGTTTTTCTGATTTTGGTTGTTATTATTTTATTTTCTAGAGGTTAATTTTTTTTTTTATTTTTTAAGAATTTCCCCTTCTAGATTTTAGGGTTTAAATCCTTTTTTCCTTTCCCTTTTTTTAAAAAACCAAAGTGGATATTTCGGTGGGGAAGTCCTTGGGGAACGGAAACCAAATTGTTTCTCTTCAAAATTTTTTTGAAATTAAGATCTATTTTTTTCCCCCCGTTTTTTTTCACAGCCCAAAACCCCTTTGGGTGTGGGCATACGAGATGCTTGGTGTTGGGAAACATGTCTTTTTGCAAAAAAATTTTTATCTACTCAAAAGGGGGGTTCATATGACATACGCACCTATATAAATGTGTGTGTATACTTTTATTTTTTTTTACATTTAACCTGTCACTTTTTTCGTTTTATTTGGATGGGCACCCATTAAACTCTTGTTTTATAAAGCTTTTTTATCTATCACTTTTAACTGTATTAACAAAGGGGCAGTTTTTAAAACAAAAATCTTATTTTATAAACTTCAAGGGCTTTATTTTATGTATCCGTATAAAATTCATTGTTTTGCCCGACCGTTTTTTGCAAATTATTGCCTTTTTTTTAACCAATTAATGAAAAATTGGGAAAATAGCAGGATTTAAATAAATGCTGCAAATGAGAAACTTTCATTTAAAAACCAAATTTTGGGGGTTTTAATGTTTTAAAAGTTATATATCCATTTTGCCTCTTCTTGAAGTAAAACTAAATTCAAATGACCTTTTCTTGGACCCAATTTATTAACACAAGTGCCGCAAAATTTAAGTACCTCAACATTCCATTATTACCCCCAAAATATGTCGGCTAAGGGGGATACATTTTGGGTTTTAAGGCTAAAAATGTTTTAAAAATTCCTCCGACAAAAACTCTTGTATGATCTTTCCCACATAAATCATAGGGCAGGTACATATTGCTCCATAAATAACCCCTTTAGTTTTACAGTTAATAAACTGTCTAATGTCATTTTTTTTATTATCAATGAGGTTAACAAACTCTTTAGTTTTCCAAATGAATGGACAAAAGGAACAATTCCCACAAGGATATGAGCCTACCACTGGAGATTTAAGCCATGTTTTCTTTTTATCTCCCTCAAAATGACTGTGTGCTCATCCCTGAGGTTTTTCCCTCTTTATACGTACATTGGTTTCTTGGAATCACTTAGGATACGGATCTGCTTTTTAAAAAATGCCAAGGGCTCCCAGATCCTCTTTTTCTTTGCCCCTTTTTTCAAAGGTACCTATACATCTGATCAATCAGTTTTATGTTCCTTCTTTTGTTTGCTAGTTTTTTAATTTTCCTCTGTCATGGGAATTGCCCTTTTCGCCTTCCTTAAATTTTTGGGGGAACCCCTTGCTTTTAAAAAGTGCATTTAATTAATTATTCATTATTTAAAAGGGCCTCCATTGTGGAACAATTTCTGCAGGTTCTTAGATACTAGCTATAGGTATTCCTTTCTTTAGTGAAGGTGGATCCAAGCTAGCAAAGTGTAACAGGCTATTTGTAGTTGTACTTTTTTGATATATAGTTGTCTTAATTTGCTTATTTTCATCCAACATAATTTGAAGATCTAAAAAATGTATTTTATCTGTAGGTATTTCAGATGTAAACTTCATACCAATTCAAAATTTTTGTCTTAAAACAAATTCTTAAATAATTCTTCACTTCCTTCCCAAAAAATAAAAATATCATCAATATAACGACCCCAAAACAAAGTCCGATCCGTGAATTCATTAAAGGCGTACCCTTTACTCCATTTGGGAAAATAAACTTCCTGCTAAGACATATGGGTATACCAGTGTCGGGAAGGGGAAAAAGACATTGAGGGAAACCAATTTCCAGTGTTCGGGGGGTATTTATTGATTTCTCATTCTAAGAATTATGGGGATGAGGTGATCTCTGCTGAGGATAACCCAAGCTTTATACCTAATGAACTCTTTATACCTAACACAAATTCTGAAATAGATGTACAGTCATGGTGGCGGTTCACCAAATCTTTATGTAAACCTCTCCATATTTATAAAACATGGTGGGGCCATTGTAAAAATTTAGCATTCTCCCTCTTTTTTTCCCCCAGGCACCCCTCTTAGATTTTAACCTTGCGAGCAGGGCCCCCAAACCCCCTTTTGTTCACCTGTAGAGCGTTCACGTGTAAGTCTGTTTTTGTCTGTAATTTTACCCTCTCATTGTAAAGTGCTGGAAATTTGTTGGGCTAATAAAAAAATTTTAAATTTTTTTTATTATTATTATTATTATTTTTTAAAAAGAGGGGAAGAAAAGAAGATGGGTAACGGTGGACATAACCCCCAATTTACAATATATATATATTGGGGTTGTGTGTGTGAAATTGTAAGTGGTTTTTTTTTTTTGCTATTTTTATTTAGATTTGCACTAAACTATCTTCCTGTGCTGTTTCAAATATTGTAAATTATGGGTTAGTGTCCACCTGTTACCAGTCTTCTTTTCTTCTCCATGCTATTATATGTATTTCAGAGTTTGTGTTACGTATATATATATATATATTGGCAGAGTGACAAGATGATGTCCCAATGTAAGTGGGATTACTTAAAAGGGGGAGGTTGTAGGGCAAATTTTCACTGACTGGATGTGCTCAAGTGGGGGGAAAGAAAGACACATCATTGACTTGCAAAGTGCATAGGACTGCTGCAATGCTGCACAGGACTGCTAATGTTACTCTGTTGAGCAAGGGGTTTCTAAAGAGAGCACACCTGTTACGAGTTGTTTTGGGGAAACTATTCAGTGCCCCAGGGATGTCTTGGGGGAAAAACAGGGGTGACCCCGTACAGAGACTATGTATCACTAGTCTTGTGTTGTGTAAAGAGCCCCCAGTGCAGGGGTATTCTTTTAAAGAGATTTCCCTGCAGAAAAATTTAAAGACCCCGGGACAAAATTTTGGGTGCTTTAAAAGACACTTTGGGCAACATGTATGATTTTTGTCGCCCAGACGCCTATTTTATTGTGCACAATAGTAATGCAGAATGCGATTGAATCTATGAACCCTGTCTACTGCGGGTCATAAATCAGGTGCATTCTAGTGCAGCAGTGACAATTCGGGCTCAGGTAAACCACTTTTTAAAATGTCTACCGTTCCCGCAGTAAAGGCCTGGATTTGCTGTACTGAAGTTATAAATGTGTAACTTCATATGGGTGTAGTGTGACACGCCTTCTGCATGCCCCCTGATCTCAGGTGGATTACAAAGTGTTGCGGGCACTCTAACGTGCCTGATATAAGAGTGCGCCTGGTTGAAAATAAGGGGAACAGGGCCCCGTTCATACAGGTTGCCCTAAGTGTTGCTACCTGAAAATTTCTTTTTTTTTTGTTGCTGTGGGATAGCGTATAAAATAGTTAGAACAGGCAGTTGCCCTGAGGATGAAATATATGACCAAACAGCCAGATAATTCCCAGTAGCATCAAGCCTAGGACATGGCTATAGGAGATGCAGATAAGAACCCTGGAGTTGCTGAAGGGGGCGGCATCCAACATTAGGTTGATCTGGAGTGTCGCCAAAGGGTCTCCAGAGTGCACCCGGACATTATATAATTTGTGAAAATTCAACCGGAACCAAGTAAGACTATGGCACTGCATTTTGACACCTGTTGTGGGACTGCCAACCATGTACTTGAGGTATGTGAGGACCTCCAAGTTGAGTTTATACTGCTAGAAACTTTCCCTATTTCTGGCAGTTGTGATAAACAGCAAGGGAACCAGGCAAGTGATTATTCCTGGGAAGTACCCCCTGAGTGTGCTGTGCCGCATCCTAAAAGTGACAGGCCAGTGGACTTGCGTATGAAAGTTCCTAAAATGGTGGTGGGTGGAGATTCATTATCTGAAAGTCTAAATACAGACCAGGGTGCGGTAAATGTGTGTCCAGAAGCACTGCCCGGACAGGAGAAGAATCCTAAAAGCAGTGGAACTGTTAAATCTGGATTTACTGAGTCTTATGGACTTAATGTATTGCATGTGGGTTTGTCATTGAAAAATAACTTATCTACACTAATGTATGAGAAAAATGCCATGTCTGAACAAGGTGCTATAGAAACTGCAGCCAAAATAGTAGGGGGAATTAGCTTGAGTGTGCCCTAGAGATCCTGGCTGAGGATAATGCAGTGGGTATGAGTCCAGTAAGTTATAACCACCTGCAGACTGATCCTAGTGCAGCTTCCAGTGTATCTCAGGGGATTGCCAAGTGTGAACTAGTAGCTATAGTGATAGCAGTAGAGGAGACTAGACTAGCTTAATGGTTCCCCTAGAGGGTATAGGGGAGAACAGCACAAGTTGCACAGGTGATGTGTGTCCGGTGGTGAATAGCAGCCTTGAGAGGTGTGCTGTCTGTACAGCTTTCTTGTGAAGTTAATTGCAAGTTAAAGGCTATTGCAGAAGATCTGGGTCCCAGAGAGGTGTTTGCAGGTTCTAGTGTGAACATGGAAAGTGCACTGCCTAAAGGAGAGAAAGCAAACCCTAGAAATGATAATTCTGCTGCTAGGTATGAAAGTACTTGTATCAAGAGCATGAATGTGCCAGTTATTGAACCTGGTAGTGTGCATATGTGCAGGAGAGAACCTGATTGCCCTGCCGCACTGAGTGAACTGGATGGTATAAAAGATGCCTGACTTGGAGATGGTGAGAAAATATCTCCATACGTTACTGCACTAAGTCTGTTGCACAGAATCAGTGAGAGGGGAATGTGTCGCCTGATGTGCACACTGAGTGTGGGGCATGACATGGAAAGGGTGATAGTGAATGTAGTTATCCGGCTGTTATATGTGAGTTGACGGGTGTTAAGTCAGTAAATGTGTCCCCACATAGTAAAGCAGAAATAACGGACTCTGGGATGAAGGGTCTGGTGTTGTCGGATTGTGTGAGCTTGATAGCGTGTCAGATGCAGTAGTGATCCTGACGGACACTGAGAGTTCTCCCATGCTGATGGGTACAGAAGATTTAGAGGAAGTACCTTCACGTTGTGAAGTAGAAAGTAAGCTTCTGGACACCACAGAGGTGAGTGCATGCTTTAACCCTAGTGAGAGACAGTTGAGGATGAAGGGATCTTCAGACCCTAGTGATATGCCTGGTAATGTAATGGTGACTGATAGATTATCCATAGAGATTGTGATTGTCAGTAATAGCCCAATGAATACTGGCAAGTGTGCCAAAGGTGGTAAAAAGTTGGCCTGATGCCACAATGAGTGGGGCATCATTGGAGGTTATAATCACTGAGGTGGTCAGCAAGTTAGATCAGGTTCCCTTTGAAAGGAGCAGGCCTGTGTCCTAAGGCAAGAAGAGGGCCAAAACACTGTGATTGAGAGGATCAGTGTAGAGATGTCTGAACAGAGTCATAGGAAAGGGGCACTGTCTGTGCAGTCTGAGCATTTAAAGGTAGGTGACTTTGGGTTGGTGGAAGAAACTGCAGCTTATATTTTGAGGTACAATGAGATGAGGTCTGTGAGGTTGCAGAGACTGGGTACTGTATGCCTGCTGTAGGGGAAAGTAAACCTGTTGAAATGGAAAAAGGTAATGAACCTGGAGGGTATGTATGACTCCGGTGTTGTTCAGCTGAAAGTTGGAAGCCACATGACAGATGATAGAAAAGAACCACATGGAAAGGATCTGCATATTAATGTTGAAAGAGAACTACTGCAGGCTATGAAAATGGAGTATAGTTCCCCTGCGAGTGTGGTTCCTACCAAGGAAAACATAGGATAGTGTGACTTAAGTAAGGTTAAACCCCTGTGGGTTTGAGTAAGTAAAGTGAAAAGTCCTACGGCCTTTATCAGAAGGGGGGATATGTGGCACAGCGACCTCAAAGGTTCACATTTTCCTGCCACTAGGTGGAATCATACAGATCTGCAAGTGACATGTCACCAAGGTTACCTAGCCTTTGTGAGGCTGGAGCTATTCATATATGTTATCAGCCCACCCAGGGCAGCTTTTATCGTGAGCACGCAATGTGTTGAGTGGGTGCCTATTCCCCATGTTCCAGGACAAGCTTTTGGTAGTTCTTTGGAGATCTATTAGAGGCCTGGTACTCCAGATGATCAGGGGGCATGGTTACTGTCAGAAGCTGGATCAGCAGTGGAGCTGGAGAGAGGCCCTAGCCACCAGAGGCTTAAGGGAAGCCTATACTATACGGCAAAAATACACTGCTGTGTGTTAGTGGCTAGATGGACTAGATGTTTATTTGTGTTATGCGCTGCGTGTGGGGTTGTGTGGTGGTGTTGTATTATTAATATATATATTATGTGTATATTATTTTTATTATATATATATATATATATATATATTGTGTGTATATTTATAGTCTGTACTTAATAGTATGGTATATGTGGTGGAGAACTGAATGTTTCTGATGTAATTATAATGCCCTCTTTTGGATCCTGGTGTTACCTAAGGATAGGACGCTCTTTGGGCGACATGTATGAATTCTGGCACTGACAGGCCAGTTCTGAACAGGTTTAAGTCAGTGTAGAATGCACCAGAATGTATGAATCTGTTGTTCTGCAGGTCAAACATACAGGTGCAGTGTAGCGCCAATATATGTGATTTATATTGCTTTCCGTGTAAAACATGGATTCAGATGATGCGTCTTTCGGATCCGTTCAAAGAGATGACATGTCAATTCTTCATCCATTTGACTCAGCAGCCACCCTATTTAAAACTATAGGGTGTGTGTGTAAGTTTTTCGGGATTTTTTTTTACTGTTTTACTGGTGTGGAAGTATATTTCAAAATATTGTCTCTTTTTTTCCTTCAGAAACAAGACTAGTAGCTCTGTTTTAACAATCCCCTCGGGTATCTTCTATATATAAATCTCTGACAAATTTCCTGTGCCGCTTTTTGATAAATTTTTGGGTCACTACAGCTGTGTCTTGTACATTTTATTTCCTGCGTTGGGTTTACTTTGAATACTGGTATCAACAATTTCTCCAGGTGTACCAATAAGTTTTAAATTCAAAAATTAAACAGAACGACCATCCATAATGAATGCAAATTTCAAATTGAAAGGGTTGATATTGGGATAACTGATGAACATGAATATGGCAAATACATCCCTCCTCCAAATAAAGAAGAGGTCATCTACGTATTTGCCGTACAACTCCACATGATCTACAAATGGGTTATCCACAGAGTATATATAGATTTCTTCCCTCCAAGACAGTTAAATTTAGCGTCCGCTGAGACAACTCTGAGTTGGAGAAAAACCTGATTGTTCAAGAAAAATGTATGTGTCATCAAGAAGTTTGTTACATCTAGAATAAATTCCATGAAATAAGTAATTATTATTTTTTTTTTATTATATTTTATGTGGAATAATGCAGAAAGGGCTATGCAATGTGGAATGCTAGTATTTAGCAATTTCACAAAAATCCCAATGCCAGTATACTTGGTACTCTTTGTACCAAGTGTTGTAAAATTGAATATAACCATTCACAATGATTTTCTAATAGAGAAACTATACCTGAGTCTACAGTATAGGTCTCATAGGTGATAACTGTAGATTTTTGTGAACCTATGACAATCCATATAGCATAGGAATGATTGGGTAATCTATCATATAATATGCCTGTTTGTGGCTAAAAATACCTAATGAAAAACCCTTTTCCACTAGGTCTCAAACTTCATTTATCAACTTAAGTGTGGGTTCAAAGTCAAGCTCCAAATAAGTGGAAGTCTCAGACAACAAAGATTGCATACAGTCATGATACTTATTTTTATCCATCATACTTATTTTTGTCCATCATCCCCACTTTTCCCCTTTTATCCACCATTTTCATAACTATTTCATCAGATTTTTTTAGTTGATGTAATGCTGTTTTTTTGGTCAGAAGTAAGGTTATAGGAGAAACCAGTGATGGTTCTGGCATACAATGATTTTAGATCATGTTCTACCAAATTCAAACCTAACCATAGTTTGAATTCTTGAATTGATGGGTTTAGAAGTTGTAAAATGTTCTGCTTATTTTACAGTGGATAGTTCATCTTGTAGCTCTTGTAAACAACATAACAATTTTTGCATAAAAGTACATCCCCTGAAATGATGTACATGAATTTTCATGCTGATTAATTTCTTCCGTCATATTGTCCCAAAAGTGCCTTAATAATGTAAGGGAATGTACAGGTTTATTAAAATTTTTAGTGTGGAAAATAATTAAATGTTTTATTCTAAGGCAAAATTGAAGCTTAATGAGAGAACTTCTGTCTGAACAGAGGTTAGGGTCACCAAAGATAGATTTAAGACATCAATTTTGTTAGATTGTGCCACATGCTTTCTACCCCTATGTTTTGTTGTTTTTGTAGTCTTTGTTGGTTTTGAATTGTTATAGTAAGAATATCTATTGTTTGTGCCTGCCATCTGTGGAGCATCAGTGTTGGTATCTGAAGAGTCCAACTTGATCGAGCTGGAAGTCACTCTACTTAAATTTTTACTCCAACTGTTATTTCTGTTCTTTGGCTTTAATATTGGTTCCGGTTTAGATGTGGCTCTCACTCCTGTCAAATGTGTAATTATGTACTCCCATATAAGGAATTTTTTCATTCTCAGGGTGCAAAGAAATTTTCTGTACAACAATATTTTAATTGTAACTCACATCATGTGGTATATAGTGCAGCATGTAATCTATGCCAATTATGTTACATTGGTTGTTCTGTTACTAGTAGTTCTTTTTGTAGCAAATCTCATGTTTCTAGGCATTTTATAGATAATCATAATTGGGATTAAAGTTCTCAAAAAGTTCTCAAAAAAAAATCTATGGAATGGAGAAATACTATGAACCGAAGCAGGGTGGGGACCTTAGAGATATATTCCACAATAGAGAACCCTATTAGATAATAACTTGGATAATGTCTCACCAAAAAGGTTACATTAAAGATGAGAAATTATGTTTAATTAAAAACTGAGTTTTCTTGCATCAGTGTTTTCTTGCACATTTGATTTCTCTTTCTTTTTGCTGTTTTTTGTTACAGTCATTTTATATCTATTTGATAGCTCTTATCAATATTTTATGAATGTGCCATCCCACGGTTCAAGTTTCAGTAGTTTATTTATTTTATTTTATAAGTTTATATATTTTTCCGTGTGAAAAAAAATTAACATAAAATTAATTATATTCCTCTTATTGATTAATTTAATATCCAAGTAGTAATATAGTAAATATAACTACTGATAAAGTCTAACATTAACCTTTCAAGACATGCATTCAAACTGGCCATTTTCAAACTGGCAATATATACAGATGTTTCGATACTGCTCCTTTCCTTTTACGCATGTGCAGTTATCAATTTGAACTAAGGTATGACTTTTCCCTCATTATCACTAATCGTTATATTGCACATGACTGGAATCTGTAATCTTTTGAAATTCCATTGTCTCAGTGATGCATAAACTTTAATCTTTGGGATGGCATAGTGGTAAGCGCTTATTTTAACAAGTTGTAAGCGGGATCAGGATCAGGCTTCCACAGACAGAGACAGTGACACAGATAAAAGTCCAAGGTCCAGGCGCTGTCTGGGTTTATTTAGCAAATGCAAAAAGAAACAAAAACAGTCCTTAACTGAGGACTTACTATACATAGGTTTTTAGGCCATTCTAGGCTAACATAAACATTCCCAGTATGGCTTTCGTCTTAGCTGCAAAGTACCACCAAAGAGCACCCAGAGGCCTGCAAGCCCAGTCTTTATGGTGCCTGACACCATCCTCACCTGGTACGTGGGAGTGGCCTCCCACCAGTCACTTAAACCACTCAAGGAAAACTGGCCCTGACTAGGCTACTTGGAGCAGCCATACTAACACTAAGATGTGTTAGTAATTTATTGCTACTGACACACAGACGGCTGGCTTCCTTCACCAAAACCAGGCTTTTTGGTGACCCATATCTGTCCACATACTCCATACAGCCACATAGGAGAGTATCCGTGGGGAAAAATACCTTCCCTCTATAACTCCGCTTGTCACTGTCTCACAATGTATATTTCACACATAATTTTAATTGTTTTGTAGATATTTAAGCACATATGTTTCTGTACTGCAGTCACTGCTATGAGTAAGAGCATATAACACCGCTTGCAATGCTTAAGCTGGAATATTTTGGTTTTTTTACCATAAGGTGCTCTCCATAATGATGGTTTTATTTATTTGATGGAATCCAGTAAAGTATATCGGTTTTAACTATAACTGGATCACTGTTCTTGACTACCGCTCTTGCTTCTGTATTGTATATGAGCATTGTGTGGTTATGCCGTGATTAAGGACATTTATTGGTTTCTAATAGATCTTGTTATGTGATTTTATTCTTAATTAAAAAAAAAATCACATTTTATTTAATCAGCTGAAATTAGATGCTGTAGATTTTTCTATTGGTTTAAGTTTGGTCTTCACCAGCTAAATACAACTGTGACTGGACAAGTCAGCAAATTGACAAAACTTTGTATGTGCTTTGATTTTTATGTGTGTATGTAGAATAAGGGGTCTGTGAGGACAGGAACATAGACGTAAGTGAGGGAGCTACAGCAGCAGTGTTCATGTGACGTATGAGCAGTAGTCTGTGTGTGAGAGAGGGAAGGAACATGTGAAGCATGAAAGTTGTGAAGCTGCAGGAGTGGAGAGCCAGTTGTCAGATCCTGATCAGCTCTGTAGTTTGTGCTGAGGGATGTATTCTCCCATATATCAGCTACAGAGAAAATCAGCAATAGGAAAAATGCACAACTTTTTTTTCTGACCTTACTTTCCTGTGGTCCCACACAGTATCTGTATGGTGTGAAATATTGTGTACATTAGGCCTTAGTTGAAACTGCCCAGTCAGTGATTGAAGACGAAGGGGGGAGGGATGAGAGAATGATGCTGCATCACCCATTCACCCCCCCCAAACTCTGTCAGTCCCCAAATCAAAAAAAAAGGACGGGAATGTTTTTGCGGGGCCCAATTGGGTAGAGCGGAACCATCTCATCTGAATTTGCTCCCTTTTTGCTATGCACTCAACAGTTTAGCAAGTAAACATTTATGGCAATAGATTTCAGTCGTACTGTGACTAGAATTCTGCACTAAAGTGAATGAATTTTTATTACAGTCACCCTCCTGAAAAACCTACTAGTCTGAAATCTAAAATATATTTGCCTTTATATGTTCTGTGCCAGTTTGTAGGAGAATAATGCCATTTTGGGGTTGGACCCCCTATGCCCGCAAAGGGCATTTATAAATGTGGGCCAATTTTCTGGATGCAGACACAGCTGAGTTGGAGGTTTTAGGTCGGGACCTGTGAAAAAAAGCTATGATGTCACCACTGGTTGGTCCTATAGGTGCTATTACAATACAATGCACAGCACCAAAGATTAGGAATAGGAGCTGTGTATGTAGTAACAGGGGTTGGGATGGGGGTCTGTGAGTACAGGAGGAGCAGTCTGTATGTAAGATAGGAAACCATCAGCAGAGCTCTATATATGCTAGGAATAAAATGGGCAAATTTCCCAAAATTTGGTTGTTCACTTCGCGGGTTTCCTGCAAAAAATAAATTCTTCCGGGAAATTTCTTCGGCATGAATCACGTTAAAAAAGCGTATTTCCGTGCACAAGCCTGCAGGGTGGTGTTAAACATTGGCCATGCTTAAAAATGCAGAGGGAGCTTGGGTTTTGGTCTTCTACAATTTTGTGTTTTAGTATGACACGCCTGATGCCCGCCGCTCTTAGAAGCTTCACTTAAAATTTCCCTGGGCACTTTAAAAGGGCAAAACTGACCAAAAAACTGAAGGGGAATGAACCCGTAAAGTCATGCAAACGAAAGCTGGGAAAAAAAAAAGCTGAAGTCAGGTGGAACATTAGTTACAGATGTGGAGGTGACGGGGCGCCACACACATGAGGTCAGACAGGGCACAAAAACATTTGGAGTGGCAAAAAAAAGGGGAAAAGGGACAGAGTGGCACAATGAACAGTGTGGAGGGCAAGGCAGCAGCAGCATGAGGTCAGCAGGGCACTGATACTTTGGAGGTACGCAGCAGCCATAGCGCAGCATGAGGTCAGACAGTGGCACAATGACACAGTGTGTAGGGGCACGGCAGACACAGCTGGGTCAGACAGTGGCACAATGACACAGTGTGTAGGTCCGGCAGAAGCCCCAAACCCCAAAACATGAGGTCAGGCAGTGGGACAATGAATTCTGGAGGTGGCAAAAACAGGAGGGAAAGGGCCCCAGAGTGGGACAATGACACAGTTTGTAAAGGGCAGGCAGTAGCCACAGCAGCGCTTTTTGGGCGACAGGGCACATGGGCAGAGTGTGAGGTCCGGCAGCAGCCACAGCAGCCTGGGGAGGTGGCC
>JAODAL010066198.1:0-17879 GCA_025379985.1 Phyllomedusa bahiana | reverse complement strand
AATATAATACTATAATACTGCTTTCCTATGTACAGAATATAACTACTATAATATGCCCATGTAAAGATTTAACTACTTTAGCCCCCTATGTACAAGAATATAACAACTATAATACTGCTCCCTATGTACAAGAATATAACTACTATAATACTGCCCCCCTATGTATAAGTATGTAACTGCCATAATACTGCCCCCTATGCACAGTGTTAGCCCATGCTGTGTGTGTATGGCGGTGTTCATCATCTCTTCAGACGCGCAGCAGATGTTGTACAATAAGTTTTGGATCTTTAGTTTGCAGTTTTCCTCTCCTGCCCTGCGGCTCCTTCCAGACTGTTCCCATTTCCTTCAGTCTTGTAAGTCATTGGGGTAAACCCGCTCTGAGACGCCTGTAAGCAGCTGCTGTCAGCTTCGGATCCTCCGGGAGCTGCTCTGCCCTGCGGCTCAGTGTCAGGCGGGGATCAGTCAGGGCGGTAATCTCTCTAATATTGAACCATTGATTCTCCCTCCCGTCCTTCATCCTGCAGAGCATCAGCCGCTACCTATCTACCTGGCTGTGTCTAAGTAGCGGTCATCTCTGCTGGTGATAGGTTTAGATCATAGATGCTCGTCAACACTGTTACACTGTCACAGACCCTCAGCTGCGAGAAGGTTTAGGTTGGTCTATGTTTTCAGCTGCTGGAGAAAAGCAAGAATATTTCCATTCACTGACATGAGGCAGATATTTTGAAATTCTATGGAGATCTCAGCTTTCCTGATACATAGCTCCAAATCCTCTGCACGGACACAGAGTTGGAGGCTAAAGAATCAGGCTTCCTGCAGCCACCACTAGGGGGAGCTCATTGCACTCGTGAAGTTCACAGACATCTAGAATCCTGTCATGTAGGGGGTTTGGAGCTTTGTGTCAGGACAGGAAAGTGTTACTTCAGGTTACTGCAGGGGATTTGGAGCTTTGTGTCAGGACAGGAAAGTGTTACTTCAGGTTACTGCAGGGGATTTGGAGCTTTGTATCAGGACAGGAAGGTCTTCAGGTTACTGCGGGGGTTTGGAGCTTTGTGTCAGGACAGGAAAGCGTTACTTCAGGTTACTGCAGGGGATTTGGAGCTTTGTGTCAGGACAGGAAAGTGTTACTTCTGGTTACTGCAGGCGGTTTGGAGCTTTGTATCAGGACAGGAAGGACTTCAGGTTACGGCAGGGGGTTTGGAGCTTTGTATCAGGACAGGAAGGACTTCAGGTTACTGCAGGCGGTTTGGAGCTTTGTATCAGAACAGGAAGGACTTCAGGTTACTGCGGGGGGGTTGTAGCTTTGTATCAGGGCAGGAAGGACTTCAGGAGCGGGGGTTTGGAAGCTTTGTATCAGGACAGGAAGGACTCAGGTTACTGCGGGGGTTTGGAGCTTGTTCAGGACAGGAAGGACTTCGGGTTACTGCGGGGGGTTTGGAGCTTTGTATCAGGACAGGAAGGACTTCAGGTTACTTCGGGGGCTTTGGAGCTTTGTATCAGGACAGGAAGGACTTCAGGTTACTGCGGGGGGGTTTGGAGCTTTTTACCAGGACAGGAAGGGATTCAGGTTACTGCGGGGGTTTGGAGCTTTGTGTAAGGACAGGAAGGACTTCAGGTTAATGCGGGGGGTTTGGAGCTTTGTATCAGGACAGGAAGGACTTCAGGTTACTGCGGGGGGTTTGGAGCTTTGTATCAGGACAGGAAGGACTTCAGGTAACTGCACGGGGAATGGAGATTTGTAGCAGGAAAGGAAGGACTTCAGGTGACGGCGGGGGGTTTGGTGCTTTGTATCAGGACAGGAAGGACTTCAGGTTACTGCGGGGGGGTTTGGAGCTTTGTATAAGAACAGGAAGGACTACAGGTTACTGCGGGGTGTTGGAGCTTTGTATCGGACGGAAGGACTTCAGGTTACTGCTGGGGGTTTGGAGCTTTGTATCAGTAAAGGAATGACTTCAGGTTACTGTGCAGGGGTTTGGAGCTTTGAAATCAGACGGGAAAGGACTTCAGGTTACTGCGGGGGGCTTGGAGCTTTGTATCAGGACAGGAAGGACTTCAGGTTACTGCGGGGGGTTTGGAGCTTTGTATCAGGACAGGAAGGACTTCAGGTTACTGCAGGGTAATAAACAAGTGAGATGCTGTTACTTTGTGTTTGTGCCGAGGCGATAATGAATTGTTCTGGATTGATTAACACTTTCTTGCAATGAGAGCGAATCAATGCAGGGAACAGGAAGCGGTTAGAGGCGATCGACCGCAGGACGCCGGCGCCGCTTCTCCATCAAGTATCCTGAGCCGGCTCCAGCGCCGCGGTCAATACACAGCTGATTCCACTGAATATAAAACCTGTGCAATTAATAACAACAACGGCGTCATCTGCAGCCTCTCATCAGTGACCTCAGCACATCCCGGAGTATAACTCCCATCATGTCATCATCCACGAGGGTCGCACCATAATGTGGGAGATGTTGCAGATAGAGCAACAAAGTCTTCTATGTCTTACAAGCAAAGTTAAAGGGGTTGTATCATTACATTAAACGGTCTTCAGAATAAGGGGACAGTGAAAACAAGTAACTTTGCAATTGGATGTCATTTGTCTTGTTTTCACTGTCTCCCTTACCTTCGTTTTGTGTAAACACTGTTCCCCAGTGCTGGTCGGATTCCTCCTCCTTGCATTTCATTGGCTGATGGCTCTACTAATTTACATTCTGTCTGGCCCCCGGTCGAATTCACGGGAGCGTGCATTCCTGCCTCTCTCACTCAGAATAAGGGGCCGGCAACATTTCACTCTATACAGCCAGCAGCTCCACAGTAACACTGCAGCTGCTTCTACAATCAGAAAACAGCAGAATTGTGCCTCGGTGCCTAATGCTCCTGCGTGTAAGGGGCCGGCAACATTTCACTCTATACAGCCAGTAGCTCTACAGTAACACTGCAGCTGCTTCTACAATCAGAAAACAACAGGATTGTGCCTCGGTTAATGGTCCTGCATAGAAGGGAGAGGGATCTGTGCTCTGGAGGAGTTCATAGAAGACTGGATTCAACTGTAACACACCTCCAGCTGTAAGAGGAGAACAGAACAGTGCATAGAAAACTGTCTAGACTGAATGCAGGCCTGTGGTATGTAAACAGCTCTAACAAAATAAGATGATAGGGAGAGGAAGACACAGTGAATGTGGACTCAGACAGAGGGGGGGGGACACTGATGGGAGCGGGATAAACAGTGAGGAGGATATGCATCCCTTCATAAACCCCAGCTGGGAGGGAAGAAACGCCCTGGATTTCAGGAACTGAGGAATCAGTTAATAAAACAGCCACGGGATGAAGCGATAACCCCTTAAGCAAAAACAAAATTTTTTTAAAAGGGATGGGATGCATCAGGAAGACCTTTTGGGGACCGAAACCTCTCTAGGTTCAGCAGTTGAGGAAAGTGTCCGATCTCTATCCTTTTAAGGATCTTCTACTTGCCCCATGACCGATCGGGAAATCCGGTGGGGCCGTCAAGAAGAGCTCAGGATAGACGGGTGAGCAAGGAGAGCTCCTAAGCAGAAGCTCCGCAGGGGACGGACTCGGAAGGAAGGGGTTAGTGTGGCCTCTCATTGGAGGGAGGTTTGTATGGGCCGTCAGAGGAGGAAGGGTCTCATATATGAGAGGCCCAGAGGGGAAGGGTCAAAAATTTGAATCTCAGAGGTGGAATGGTCTAATATATAAAACAAATTTGGGAGAGAAGAAGTATCAATGTTTTGGGGAATTATTAAGAGGAAAGGTATATTTTGGAAAAAGATCTCAAAGAGTGAATGGTTGTCCATAAGAGATCCCAGAGGAGGGAGGGTCTAATGTTTTTTGGGTGGAGGACAGGTTGGATAATTGGTCTTTAAGGGGAGAAAAGGTCTTCTGTATGGGTTGTCAGTGGAGGAAGGTCTAATGAAGGGCTTTAAGTGGGGAAAAGGTCTAATATATGGGCTCTAATTGGAAGAAGTATAATATATGGTCTCTAATTGGAGGAAGGGTCATATTTGGTCTCTAGGGTGGAATAAGGGGATAATATATGGCCTCTAGAGTGCAGGGTTTTTTTATATGGTCTTAGGGGTGAGGAAGGAGTAAAAATATAGTCTTGAGTGGGGAATGGGCCTATATATGGCCCTTTGGGTGGAGAAAAACCAAATATGTAAAATGGAGGAAAATTTAATTGGTTCCCATGGTGGAGGGAAGGGGCAAAAATACGGTCTCTAGGGGGTTAATGGGCTCGGGGAGAGGAAGGGGCTATTAAAAGGCCTGGGGGGGGGTGCTTATAAAGGTCTCTAGGGGTGGAGGGAAGGGTGTTTTGGTTCTAGGGGGGAGGACGTGTCTTTTAAATTTTGGCTCTAGGGGGAGGGAAATGTTTTTATATGGTCTTAGTGTGGAGGAAGGGGGTTATATGTCCTCTGGGGGGGAGGAAGGGGGTTTATATGGTTCTAGGGTGGAGGAAGTGTCTTATATATGGTCTCTAGGGTGGAGAAGTGTCTTATATAAGTCTCTAGGGTGGAGGAAGTGTCTTATATATGGTCTCTAGGGTGCAGGAAGTGTCTTATATATGGTCTCTAGGGTGGAGGAAGGGTCTTATATGGGGTCTCGGGTAGAGGAAGGGTCTTATATATGGTATCTAGGGTGGAGTAAGTGTCTTTTTTATTGTCTCCAGGGTGGAGGACGTCCGTTACATAAGGGTTCTAGAATGGAGGAAGGGTCTTATATGTGGCTCTATGGTGGAGGTAGCGTCTTACATAAGGGCTCTTAGTGGAGGAAGGGTCTTAAATATGGTCTCCATGGTGAAGGAAGGGTCCTTTATGGGCTCTAGGGTGGAGAAATGGTCTTATATATGGTCTGCAGAGTGGAGGAAGGGTCTTATATATGGTCTGCAGAGTGGAGGAAGGGTCTTATATATGGTCTGCAGAGTGGAGGAATGGTCTGTAGAGTGGAGGAAGCATCTTATATTTGGTCTCTATGGTGGAGGAAGGTTCTTTCATGGGCTCTAGGGTGGAGGAAGGGTCTTCTATATGGTCTGCAGAGTGGAGGAATGGTCTTATATATGGTGTCTATGGTGAAGGAAAAGTCTTCAATGGGCTCTAGGGTGGAGGAATGGTCTTCTATATGGTCTGCAGAGTGGAGGAATGGTCTTATATATGGTCTCTATGGTGAAGGAAAAGTCTTCAATGGGCTCTAGGGTGGAGGAAGGGTCTTACATATACCCTCTAGGGTGGAAGAAGGGTCTTAAAAAAGGGCTCTAAGAGGATGATGGATTTCATAAATTGACAGTCAAAGATTTTTAGAACAAGTACTTCCAGTAGAGGAAAGGCAGCTCACAGATAGATGGTGCTTAGAGGAAATGGCTCAGCGGGGGAGGGACCTTATAGACAATGATAAGAGACCCTCAGGGGATGGTGCTCAGTGGAGGAAATCTTTTAGGAGGCAGCTATGCTGAGAAGGAGGCGGCACTCATTACTGGAGGCTTTTGGGGTATGAGAAAATTTAAACTCCCATAGTCTTAAAGGAAAGTAGTATCAGATAACAACATTGCCTCATATACAGCGCCTTGCGAAAGTATTCGGCCCCCTTGAGCTTTTCAACCTTTTGCCACATTTCAGGCTTCAAACATAAAGATATAAAATTTAAAATTTTTTGTGAAGAATCAACAACAAGTGGGGGCGTGGCTTGAGCAGCATGTAGAGAAGAAGTCTGGTGCTGAGCTCCTGCTAGCTATCCTGTCTATTACCTGGTTAGCAGACTGCATTTGTTCCTGGATCGCAGGGAAAAGAGAGTGGAAGGTGTCTGGAGCTGGCACGGAGCACTTGAGGTCAGAAAACAGCCATGACAAGGCGTGGAAAGGATCAACAAGGCAAAGGAGGAGCTGCTCCCAGCATGGTTCAGAGCATGGCAGCATAAGTGAACAAGACAAAAGTAGGAGCTAGGCGGGAAACACTCACCCCAAAACCCATTTACCCACAAAGATCAGAAAGCGAGGGCTGCCCCCAAACACCGGGTTTACTTTGCCCAGCAGTCAAAAAAAAAAGCAACATATCTGCATCAGCCTCAAGAGTCAGGCAGATGGCAAGGGACAAGCATGGGGCCCGCAGGGAGCACAATCACCCCCATGTGCAGGCAGAAAAGGAAACCCCGGAAAGGAAAAGCTTCTATATGCGGACCGGTATTCTGCCATCTCCCTGTGAAAATCCCACTCTAAAACATTTTAAACCTTCAAAATATTGGAGACTTGAAAGAGGCCCTTGTTCATGTGGGGCAAGATATGCGAAAAATTACTAAAGTGAGGGAGCTAAGGAAAGGATAATTTGTCTAGAGGATAAAGTTGCCCCTTTTGGGTAAAGGACCTTGCTGCTGCAAAAAATCATATTTTTTCCCTTTATGCCAAGGGGGATGCCCCTTGAAAATGGTCTCGCGGAAACCCAATCTGGCGACTGGTAGGAGTCCCGGGGGAAAGAGGGGGTTTTGAGACCCGTATTATTCTTGGAACCCTGGCTTTTCCCATTTTTTTTGGGAAAAAGGGGACACACTGTCTGATTTTTTTTGCTATTAAAGGGGGCCCACCGCGTGCCTGCTCTTTCCCTCCTCCTCCAGGAGGTCCACCCCGACCTATCTTATTTAAAACTATTTACACAAAAGGGGAAAGAGCCCCCATCCTGAGAGCAGCCCGGGAAAAGTCGGACATGACTATTGATGGTCCCCCGGGGTACTATCTACCCAGATTTTTTCGCAGAGGTGCAAAAAGCGCCGTCCCCAATTTTTAGACTTTAAAAGTCGACTTAGGACCTGTCTGTTGCTTTACTCTTTTATGTTTTCCACCAAATTTAAGGGGTTTGCTGAATTTAACACGACCAAATTTTTTGACACCCCCAAAGGGAATCCCCTCATTTGGGGGCCCGGTTTGAATGAGGGGCCCCTGAGAGGGGAAAAACCCGCCGGGATAAAACACTGAACCTGCGACAGTTCTTTGACAAAGCCCCTTTATTTTTGAAGTTTTTCCCATTTTTTTTTTTTTTCCCTTTACAATACTAGACCCAAAAAGAAAATGAGGGTCTGTTGATATGTTATGCTAATAATGCTGGGCGGAGAAAGGGGAAATTCCCTAAAAACGAGCTTGAGCTATATTTTTACACTTATGCTTGAGTGATCCCTAAAGAGTTTTGGGGAAAACCCCGGGTTCCCTTGGGGGGGGGAAGGGATTTTTTGTTAAAAGTTGTTTTATTCTAAAAGGGTTTGGGTTTTAAGGGTTTTTGTTATGGGTGGGATTATTTTGAGGCAGGACCTACTGCTTATGAAAATTACAATCAAGGGCTTTGTAAAATTTTACTCCAGGGGTTGGATATTTTGCTTTAACTGTTATTATGGGGGTCTTTTTTTAAAAATTTTTGGCATGGAAGGGAAAGGGGGGTTTGGGGGACTCCAGTAAGCATTTTGTGTTAACCATTGGTTGCAAAAGGGGTTCACCCGGAAATAGCCCCTGTCTGTCCGGGGGGACCCCCCTAAACTAAAGACAAACTCCACTGGCTGAAAAAGGGGCTTTGGGGGGGGGGCAGCATACCACTCGGTTTACCCCTCAAAATTTCTAAGGGGAAAGTGTGTTTTAATTCATAGAGCCATTCCGTTTAATTTTTGTTTCAAAACTGATCCAGATGGTAGTATTTTATCTTAATTGCAAGCTCTGTTTTTAACCCCAGTTATTATAGTAGCTATATATATCCCTCCCCCGTCCCTCAAGCCAAATTCTTAAAAAAAATTACTAACTCTGTTGGAAAACATCCCCGGGAAAGTCCCAGTGTTAATTTTGGTGATTTTAAAAAAATATTTGAAACCTACGGGGACAAATTTCGGGGGGGAAATTTTGGGACTCCCAGGCCCAGTCCCTATTTCCCCTTGCAAAAACTATTGTTGGAGGAAGGTCTATGTGAAAATTTGGAGACTAAGAAAACCCTACAAAAAAAAGAAAATACTCTTTTTTATTCAGCCACCCCATCACCCACTTCAAGAATAGCCTCCTGTGGCCTCGGACTCAATGTTTCCCAAAAGTAAAATTCAGTTGAATATTAAACCCTCGTGTATTTCTGATACCCCCCCTTTACAGTTTTGCTTGGAGGGGCCTGGGCGGCCCTGGGGTCAGACGGGGAGGGCCCTAAACCCCTTTCGGGGTGCAATTGATAGGGGGCTTGACGGTAGCAAAATTTTAAGGAGTTTTTTGTTTAAAAAACGGGGGGAACTGCTTCAGGGGGCATGTGTGTGGGTACCATGAAAGAATTTGTAAGAGGGTTTTTAATTAGAGAGTTTAGAAAAAAGGAAACAAATAACACGTAGCTTCACCCAATTCTTGCGGGAAATAGGGTAGCAAATGAGAAACGGGAATTTTTCTTGGTGCCCCTTCTGAGAATAATGGCACAACTGGGAGGGGGCCCCCCAAACAGAACTTGAATGAGAAGTTGATTAAAGTAAAAGAGGAAAAAAAAGTTTTTTTTTCAGAAATTTGCAATTTTGTCAAGGAGAAAGTGCGGGACATTTACTAGCAAATTATTGTAAAAATCCCAGAAAGGGAAATCCATAAATTATTGCAAAACTTAAAATGGACAAGGCCCCGGTAGTCAGTTAAAATGCAGATATCCTAAATTTTTCTGCTCAGTTTTTTTAAAACTTAAAACCCCGGGGGGGTGGAGGGTCAGTGGTGACATTGAAGATTACTTTTCTAACATCTAATTTTAAAACCTTCCGTCTCTATCACTGGAAGTAGTAATGCTCTAGAGGTTGTGAAAAAAACTAAGGTTGCTTTGTCCCCAGGCCCCAAATGAAAAAGCCCCAGGGATGGCGGTTTTTCCAGCTGAATTTTTTGGGCTCCAAAAGGGAAAACCTTTTTTCCCCCCCCCGCATTTAAAAAGAGGTCTTCCAGGCGGCATTTCCGGGACGGTCACTTGCCATATTTCAATGAGGGAAGCAGTTTTTGTACTGATACAAAACCAGATAAGGAGGGTTTAAAGCCCGGGGTTTCCTATCGCCCCATCTCGCAACTTTAAAACCTGATTTTAAAAGCTATTGGCAAAATTATTAGCAAAAACTTTTTAAAAGCAAAGTCAAAACAAGGGTCTTTTCATAAGACCATTTCCGGGCTTTTTGCCCAAAAAAGTCAACTGCCTTTAAACCCATAAGAAACTGTTTTTTTCCAATTTACAAAGGGATGCAGGGCAGTTCCCCTCTTTTGGCCGCTCCCCAAACCCCTTTTGGGCAGTGTAAAAAGGGAGAAACCGTGGGCTTCTTTAGGAAAAATGGGATTGGGTCCAACTTTTTTTATGGGCAGTTAAACTTTTGTATGCAAAACCAGGGGGTTTAAAAGTACGGGGCCAAATTTGGCTTGATGTCAGAGGCATTCTCCTTACACGAGGGACCAGACAGGGTTTCCCCCCTTTTTCCCCCCTTCTTTTTTGTTTTTGGCCTTTGAGCCCCTAGCTTTGTCATCAGAAATGAAAGGGGGACATTAAAAGAGTTTCAAACAGGGGACTAGGGAGGAGAGAATTTCTCCCTATGCGGCGACTTGCTTCTTTATGTGGGGAATGAAATTCTTTTTTGGGAACCCCCGATCTTTGTCCTAAATAGAGGATTTGGAGTTTGGGGGTTTAAAAATTTAAATTTTTGGGACAATCTACCTTATTGCCCTTGGATCCTTTCCCGGAAGGGAAAAGTATAGGTCGGGGAATCTCAGCAAAGGATAGAAACCCAACATTCAAATTTTTAAAAGGAAAAATAATAATTCCCCCCGCAAGATTATGTTCCCCAAAATGGGGCTCCCCCCTACTTGCAGATTGACCAATCCCGAAAAATTGCAGGGTTGTAAGATGCCTTTATCAGTTTAGGGAAAGGGGAAATCAAATTTAAAATGATTGCTAGGGCCACAGATTCTTAAAATTAAAGGGATTAACCCCCCAATTTGGGGTTTCCCTTTAAATACCCTTTAAAAAAAATACACCGACTTTAAATGAGTTTTTTGGAAAAAGGGGCAGGGCCAAAGGAAATTGGTTTAAAAAATTTTTTCCCAAAGAGAAAAGGATAGAGGAGGACTTGCTACCCCCCCGAACATTGGTCTACTTTATACCCACAATGGCAGCTTTTTGCAGGGGGGATCTGGGGAAAGGGGGATGGGCCCCAGAGGCAATTTTTGGTTTGCAACTGAATTCATGGGAAATTTGAGTTCTATGTGGATGCTGAAAAAAGGGGAACTGAATTCTTCAGATTTCCTACTCTAATTAATGTAAAAAAGGTGTGGGATTGAGGCAAGGATATTTTGGGGTATACCTCATTTTTCCCAAAAATACCCCGCTATTTTGGGGGGGGGGGGGGGGGTTTAAAAACGCAAGCTTCCAGAAATTTGCAAAATTGGGTGACTTTTAAAAGATGGGAAAGCAAGGGGGTTTTTGTCTTATTTTTCCCAAATTTTAGATGGTTCAAAATGTTGGGGGTTTTTTTTCCCAAACTGCAGGGAAAAAATTTTTTCCCAACCCCCGGGGCCCAAATCTTTTTTCCAATATTTTTCAGTTAAGGCATTCGGATCAGAAATCAAGCTTCACAAATTTGGGTTGTCCCCTTAAAAACTGCTCCCCTAATAAATTTAGTTTTTTTGGGCCCCATTTCCCCAAAAGGATTAATTTTTGAAAAACATATAGTTACTTTGGGGGAGGAGTATATTTAAAAATAAACAGGGTTTTCCGGGTTTAAAATGAAATGGGAGACGGAAAGTTGGGGCCCCAAATTTGTACAAAAACAATGGGGTAGTGTTTTGAGCCCTTTCGGGGATTGGTGTCATTAAGGGGAGGCAAAAAGAAAATTCACCGTTTATGTTTTTTGCACAGAGTTTTATAAAAATCCTTTTCCCCGCTATTAAATGGGGTATTAGGTCAGTCCCGTTGGGCCCCCGGGTGTGAAATGGGAAAAGGCCCAGCTTTTGCACATGATATGGGGGTGCAGGGGAAATTGGGGGAAAATTCTGGAAAAGGGGTTTTCCAGTTAATTAGCAAAATTCAAAAAAATTTATATCCCCCAAAACCCACGGGAAATGTGTTTCTTTTGGGTATTTAGAAAGGGGTATAAATATTTTTTATGTGGAACAAAAAATTAAACATTTCCCAAGGTTTTTTATATGGCCAAAAAAAGTTAATTGGGCCCTTTGATGGATTTTAGGGCTTTTTCCCCCAACCATAAAACCCAATCGTAAACAAATTAAATAATTTTCATCAATTTGGGGAGGGGCGTATACTTTTAAAAAGAAATGTCTGAAAAATATGAAGGGGATATGGAGCCCCTTTGGGTCAATTCCCCCAGGTTTTTTCCTTTCGTTTCCTTACCCCTTTCTAAAATAATTTAGGATTGGCGCAAAGGGAAAGGGAGCATTGTCCATTCCCTTTTTCGTTAGTTGAACAAAAAGGGGGTAGACACCTTGGCCAAAAATGACTTCTGTCCCCTTTTTAAAAGGCTAAAAAAATCATGGGTATGGGTCTTGGTTTTTGGGGGGGAAATTTGGGGGGAGGGTTTGGGGTTTGTTCAAGGTTTTGCTAATACCTTTCTGAAAGGACTTATCAAGAAAATATTTGGGACGGGCATATTTTAAAAAGCCTTTCCCAGTTTTTTTTTTATCTAAAAAAACAAAATGATTGTATATGGTTTTGACCTGATTAAAAAAAAAATGGTAAAGGGGCGTTCTATTCGTATTTACATTTAAATTTTTTAATAAAAATTATTTTGATTTAAAAAAAAAAAAAAAAAAAAAAAAAATCAAAAAACAAGTGGGGCACCCAATTTTGAAGTGGAACCAAATTTTTGGATATTTTAAACTTTTGTAAAAATAAAAAAAAAAATCGGGGGGGTGCAAAAATATTCGGGGCCCCCTTTTCTTTCAGTGCAGGGGAAACTTCCCCCCAGAAGTTCAGTTTAGGGAAACTTTTGAAAAACCAGTGTTTGTCCTAAATGACTGTGATGATTAAAAATAATCCACCTTTTGTGTAATCAAATCTCCGGGGTTTTAAATTGGGACCTGCTTGGTTTGTCTCAGGGGTTTTGGGTTTAAAAAAACGCAAGAGGCCCAGAACCCCCGGCCAAGATTTATGTTTCAGGCTTTACTCCAAACCTTTCACTTTAGAAAAGGGGGACGGGCGGGTTTCCCCACCCCTCACCCTTTTCTCTTTAATTTTGGGAATGAGCCTCTGGCCAGGTTTTTGACGACCTCCAACACTTTTGAAGGAATAAAATTTAAAATGGGGTGGGGCTCAAATTTGGGATGTTTCGCTGGGCGGGTGTTATTTTCCCTTTTTGAATCACCCCCGGAAAAAGACCACCCCAAAACTGGGTTTCCCTGAAATTCGGGAACCCTTTCCCAACATGCGCTTTGGGTTTTAAGATAAATGAAACTAAGGGCCGAAATTTTTAAAAATTACCCCCTCTACCAGACCCCTTTTTTTATCCCACCCGAATTTCAGGGTTTAAAGGAAATTTCCACAACCACCATTAAATAAACCCAGGGAAAAACATAATAGGGAAAAACCCCCTCCTCCACTACAATTTTTTAAAAAAACCTCCCCCCTGATCTTGAAAATTTTTAGGGAAAAATTTACAAGAAAGGAGTAACCCACCCCTATCCTTTTGCTCGAGGACACTTGATTCCCTATGAAAGAGCTTCCCCCAAAATACTGTACCCACTCCCAAAACCCTTCCCCTTTTTATTGAAAACATGTGATGTAAAATCATCCAATCCAGCTTAACCCAAAATTTTTCTGGGCTCATAAAAGATCTAAGTCTCGATTTTTCCCAAAACTACAAGTTTCCCCAAAAACAGTGGTGGTATGAATATCCCTGATGTCCGAAAATTTTAACTTAGGGCCCGTATTCTCCGACCATTGTATTGACTGGAAACAAACAGACACGACAAAACTCCAACACGGAAATGGAGGCGCAGGGTTTTGCCCTCACCCTGGAGGGCCTGACAGCTCTGTTAAAATACCCGATTTTTGGTTTTATACCCTCGGATATCAGGTCTTGCCCCCCTTTTTGCGAGATACGGGTAGCGAAATGGAAAAAATTTCCTTAAAATTCCCAAACCCCCCAGCTAAGTTCCGGTTTAAAAATATGCCCCTAAAAGGACATTTCCCGAGTTTCCCCAAGGGGTTTAAAAAATAGAAAAACCTCATTTTACTTTAAGACGAAAGGGAGTGTCAAACGTGGCACATCTCTTCAATACTGATAGTAACTCCCATTTATCCCAATCGGGGGCTCCATTTGAAATGATCAAATCCCCTTCACAACTATCTCACTTATGGAAAAGACCACTGGGGGGGTTTCTGAAGTCAAAAAGGGAGTTTTAGATCAATCGAGAATTTCCTTTGAAAACCCCCTTTGCGACCTCAAATTTGGGAAAATCGTCCCCAAACCCAAATCTTTGGGGCCATAATTTTATACAAAGCTTCGCAACTTTGATACCCAAAATTGGAATCTACCTTGTTCCCAATGGGAAAAAAGAGGGTTCCCCAAAATAGACAATCAAGTTCGAATTTCCCGAACGGGGTGGGAATTTTGGAAATATGTTAAGGGCTGTCATAAATGGAAAAGGGGGAAAATCCCATTTTTTTTATACATCAAAGCCATTTAAAGGGTTTAAATATACCCCCCCCACCCCAAAGCCCCACATCCCTAAAAAACCCATGGCCCCCCAAATTTCCTGTACCTAAAACCGATCTTGGGGGCATTAATGTGGAGCTGCCCTTTGTTCGCAACATTTTTAAAACAAAAAACATCTATCCCTTTTAAAACCCGAAATGGGGGTTTTTACCCTTTTCCCCGGGCAACCCCAAAAAATTTTTTCCCGTTTCCGGATCTTTTGACTTAAAAAGGGCCCCACAAACTTTCTGCATGGGTGATGTTGGCTGCAAAGGGGAAGTCTTTTGAAACCATTGGCGGGAAAACCCAAGGGGCCCCCAGCCCCTGGGGAGGTCGGGGAAAAGGTCAAACACTACCTACACATGGAACGGGGGGAAGTTGGGAAAAGGCTAAAGAACTCGTACCCAAGGTTTCCCTTTTAAAAAAAGGACGCCCCTTTTATAACCCACTTTCTTGCTGACGGAAAATAACACATCTGGTTTAAACCCCCTTTCCGGGAAACTAAAAAGGGACTTGGAGGGGGGGAAAGACAGGGTTTCGTTAGGGTGTCTCAGATTGAGGGTCTAAGGACATACAATCGGGAACTTTAGGTTTCCTGATGCTATGAGAAGGAGAAAAATAACCACGACCACTGACCTTTAATCGCAATCTCTCAGAACAAAACTACTTAAAAAATTTATATTTCCCAAAACCCCAACCTCGCTTTGGTGGAATGTTCTCTTTAAATTAAATTTTTTTTAAGTTTTATTTAATTAACTTTACCAAAAATTTTATTTGTTCTCTGGTCTTTTAAAATGACCCCCGGGTTAAAAGGGAAAAATAGGAGATTTTTACAAAAATCACATGTGTTTTGATCTAGACATACAAATGGCAAAAGTACAAAGTTTACCCGGCCCTGTTTATAACTGGGATCCAAGCGTAAGAAAAACCCTTTTCAGAGGGGAGAAAAAAACCCCTAAATCACTGGAAAATTTATTAGGGCATTGATTACTTTTATTTGCATATCTCCTTGATTTAAAAGTTGCTTTTTTTTCCTTTCTATCTTTTTTATGCCTTGAAAATTTCAATAAATATACTTTAAAAAAAAAAAAAAAAAAAAAAGGCAGAGGCATCAAGAAAGCCAAGGAAAAACACCAGGCAGGTCCATGATATGTTTTGGAGAAGTTTAAAAAACCGTATTTGGATTTAAAAAGATTTCCCAAAAATATAAAAATCCCCAAGGGAGCCCGTGCAAGCAAAACATATTGAAATGGGGAAAGGAATTAAACGACCCCTGCAAATCACCAAGACCCGGCCGTAACCCCCTAAACTTTCATCTTCCCAAAAAAGGAGAAATGATCAGAGGGTGGGAGCCAAGAGGCCCCCGATCCCTCTGGATGGAATGCAAGTTTACAGGCTGGGTGGGAGGGGTCTGTTTATGGAAACAATCATTTTCTGCACCCAAAACTGGCCTTTTATTTGGGAAAAGGCAAAAAAGAAAACCATTTCTCAAAGAATCCATTTTAAAATCGGTTTAAAGTTTTTCCACAAGCCCCCTGGGGAAAACACCAAACATTGGAAGAAGGGGCCCCCCCTGGAGACACCCCAAAAATGTTTGGGAAGGGAAGGGGGGGTCTGCTCCCGAGGAAAACCCAAAAACCAAAGGGGACAATGCAAAAGATTTGTTTTTTGTAAAAGGGAAAAATAGCTTATGGGCCCCCGAACACAAACCCTTTCCCACTGTCACACATGGTGGGGGCAGCTCATGAAGACCAAGGAACAAAAGCATCCCCACTGTCACACATGGTGGGGGCACCCATCATGAAGACCAAGGAAAACCCCTCCCCAAGCCCACCAGGGGTGGGGGAAAGGCTTTCATAATACCAAGGAAAACACCCTTCCCCCACTGTCACACTGGTGGGGGGGGGGGGGGGGGAAAGCATCATGGGGAAACCCAAGGGAAAACACACCATCCCCATTTTTCAAACATGGGGGGGCAAAATAAGGAAGCCCAAAGGGAAAAACACACCCCCCACTTTTCAAACATGGTTGGGGCAGCATCAGGGAAGCCCAAAAGGGGAAACACAGCCCCCACTGTCACACATGGTGGGGGCACATCAGGGAAGACCAAGGAACACCCCATCCCCACTGCCACATGGTGGGGGCAGCAAAAAAATTTTTTGGGCCCTTTTTCTTCAGCGGGGAAAAGGGATACCCTACAACCCAACTAACCCCCCCCACCCCCAAAAAAAACCGGCCCCCCAACATGTCGGGCCCCCCCTTTCTGTCTTCCCCTCCTTCCTTGAAAAGATTGTAAGCCCTGGGCGGGCGGGGTTTCCTTTCTTTCCTTCTGTTTCAGTTACTAGTCTTTTTTGTCACCATTGAATTTTTCCCACATTTGTTAGGTAAAAAAATTCCCCTTAAATGTTACAGCGCCCGGGAATTTTAATGGCGGCTCTAAAAAAAATAATAATAATAATAATAATGGGAAGAGGGAAGGACCAAAAATACAGGACCATTCTGGAAAAAAAACCTGTTGGAGTTGCAAAAGACCCTAACGGGACGGGATTTATCTTCCAACAAAAACCCTTCCCAAACTTTAAAGCAAAATCTACAATGGAAGGTTCCCAAATAACCGTCCCCTTCACATTTCCAGACCTAAATCCAAGGGAGAATCTGGGGAAAGAGCTGAAAACGCTCCCTCACAAACGCTCCATCCGGGGGCGAAAACTGGGGAAAACCCCAGGGCCCCAAAGCAAATTTTTTGGAGGGGGCCCCTTCCCCTCCCCACCTCACCCACCCCCTAAACCACAAACTTTACCGGGACATGCTGTTAGATAATGTAGATAATAAAAGGGGCAAATACCCCCACCATACATATCACCACCCTTTTTACTGCAAACCAAACAAATCCACTAAAACCAAGACCAACTTTAAACCAAAAACACTATTACAAAAAGGCCCCTGATTAACTGCCAGAACAGGCCCCCACAAATTAAATGAAAATACCCCTGCACTATTAATGATCATACCCCAAAGCCCAAATTTAGTCCCCGCCTTATAGTGCCAAAATTTGGGTAGCCCAGGGCCCCCAAATCAAAAAATTTTTTGGGGCCTCATAAAAAAGGCGGACGTTGCCCCCCCGGCCGCCCCAAAACCCCCTGCTCCTCCCTCCCCCCCTTCCCCGGCCGCCCCGGGACAAACCCCCCACCCTTCCCCCGCCCCCACAACCATGCCACCCCAGAAAAATAAAAAAATTTTTTTGGGGGTCACAAAGAAAGAAAAATCAATTTTTTTTTGGTTTTATTCTCACTGGGTTAAAACAAGGCCCAGCAAATAACCACATTTTCCCATTATAATTTTTACTGGCAAAGCCAGTATACCCAGCCCCAAATATTCCCAAACAACAATATATAAATTCTAAATAATACCCCCATATACGCCTAGTCCCACCATAATGTTAATTTACTAAACCAGTTAAAAACCCAAAATCACAAAAAAAACAATATACAAGCACCTAATTTAAAAAACCGGGGCCCCAAAACATCACCCCATATCTCCAACATAAAAAATATGAAAAATACCCCCCAACTGCCCAGTGATTAAAACCACACCAAAACCAAAAATTTTCCCCCATACAGTGACCCCATAAATGGTAGGGCACCAGTGTACCAAGGTTTTGCAGACTTTTATAAATTTCCTTCCAAAAACATTGACCCTTTTGTTGTGGATACTAGGTACAAGGCTCTGGGGACTGTTATTTCCTCAATAAAAAGTGACCCCTATTGTGGGGATACCAGGGACACCCGGCTCTGCAGACTGTAAATTACCCCCCAAACTTTAACCCTATAGTGGTGGTAAAACCCGGGAAACAAGGGTTTTTGCAGACTGTTTATTACCTCCATTTCCCGTGACCATATAGTTTTTGAACCCGTTACACAGGGTCCCGCAAAACTGTATATTAAACCCCCAAAACAGTGGGCCAATTTGGGAGACACCAAATTTTTACCAGGTTTTTGGGAGACTGTTTATTTTCCTCCATTTAAATGACCATATAGTGGGATAAAACCAGTGTAAACATGCTTGCAGACTTATAAATTTCCCCATACAGTGACCATATAGTGGTTTGGGCACCAGTGTAACAGGCCTGCAGATGTAATATTTTCCTTTCCCTTTCAGTTTACCCTATAGTGGTAAAAACACCAGTGTACACAGGCTCTGAAAACTGTATAATTTCC
>JAODAL010066197.1:0-17882 GCA_025379985.1 Phyllomedusa bahiana | reverse complement strand
TAAAGTAAAATAACTTACTGCCACACTAGTATACATTATTTCCCCCCCTGGGTTTTACCTTACATACTGAAACACCTAGTATACATTATTATGCCACATCCTAGTAATTACATTACTGCCACACTAGTATACCTACATTACTGCCACACTAGTATACATTACATTACTGCCACACCTAGTATACCTTACATTACTGCCACACCTAGTATACCTTACATTACTGCCACACCTAGTATACATTACTGCCACACCTAGTATACATTACTGCCACACCTAGTATACATTACATTACTGCCACACCTAGTATACATTACTGCCACACCTAGTATACCTCACATTACTGCCACACCTAGTATACATTACTGCCACACCTAGTATACCTTACATTACTGCCACACCTAGTATACATTACATTACTGCCACACCTAGTATACATTACATTACTGCCACACCTAGTATACATTACTGCCACACCTAGTATACATTACTGCCACACCTAGTATACATTACTGCCACACCTAGTATACATTACATTACTGCCACACCTAGTATACATTACATTACTGCCACACCTAGTATACATTACTGCCACACCTAGTATACATTACTGCCACACCTAGTATACCTTACATTACTGCCACACCTAGTATACATTACATTACTGCCATATCCAGTATACATTACTGCCACACCTAGTATACACAAAAACAAAACCACAAAAATGGGACATAATTTACCAAAAAACTACAAAAGCACACTTACACTCAATGGCTATGTACCAGCATCAGGCTTCTATGGCCTTATGCTGCATGGGAAAAGATGCAGGTGCCGTTAATTAATGAGCAAATGCTCTAGGTACCAATTCACACCAGCATGCAAAAAACCACATTATAACACATGGGAAGACTGCTAAAAATGCAACAATACCTGATGAGAATTGCATATGGATAAAGCGATACACCTAGTATACCTCACATTACTGCCTTTGTTAAGTCTAATGTTGTGATGTATCGGGCAGCACCGAGCCGGTCTATGAGTTCATCAACTCGCGGCATAGAACAAGCATCAAACTTAGAGACAGCAATCAATTTCCTAGAGGCATTACAGAACCAGACTGTACCATCCGGCTTTGGGATTAGCACAATACGATTGGACCACTTCAAGTACCCGCAAGTCATGTCCTTAATCTCTTTTGAGACTGCTCCTCTCCTAGGTCTTTGACCGGTTTTACATGAACCTTCACCCCCAGGTCTCTTACAAAAGCTCAAATGGTGGAAATTGGTGGTATTAAGGACATTAAGGACATGATTCACAGTGTTCTCTGACATCATGGACCACCCCTGGCCAAAACAACCTCTGCAAGATCCACTCAGTGGTTTTCTGGACCCCCAAATGGCCGCTCATAAGGTGTCCATGGGCAAGATCCCAAACAGTCCTCCTATATGGCTTTGGGACTACCAACTGCTGGATCACTTCGTCCTCCTTTTTGTCCACCTGATAAAGTCCTAGTGCCAGGGTCTATCGGCTCTCTATGGAAGTCATCTCTTCTGCGTTAAGGCTCAGTCTCAGGGGAGGGCTCATCTAGGTCACCTGTCATAACAGAAAATGGAAATCTAAGGGGCCTGACAGGTGGCCGACAGCCTTCCCTCTACTGGGGCTCACTGTCTTGCTTAGGGCATCACTTATCACAAACTTCCTTCCCAGGATTACCTTGTCCATCAACATTGGTACCAACCCTACATTATGCGACACTGGCCCATACGTTGTCACATATGCCACCACTGTGTCTCACACGTGTCCCCATGCACACAAGTGACTGCAAATTTGTCGTCCTGTGGGCTGGGGGAACTAACCAGGTCAGCTTTAACCAGGGTTACTACACTCTCTGAGTCCAATACAGCTTTTATCTTCTCGTAGTTTAGTTTCCGTTCACACACATGTGCTTCTTTGCATCCTTTATACATGCAATAGTACACACGACCTGCGCAAACATAGACATGTGTGTTCGGCAAAAAACAGCATCACATTGCATTGGCTCAGGAGTCTCTGGACAGTTCATAGCAATATGACCCAACTCTCTGCAACGGAAACACCGCAACAGTCCCCTACTTAGTCCTTCCCCACAAAGCTCAGGCCTCCCTGAAGTCACAGTCTCTGCCCGGCTCTTAGCCCCCTTAGGCCCCAGAACAGTTTTACCAGATACTTCTGGAGGTTTCTGCATCTGGACAGTTGAGGGCTGGTATGAGGAACGTTCTCATAGACCCTCCACCCCATAGTACAGCTCCACCAAGTCCACCAGCTGGTCGTTATGGGGTCATTTCCTCAGCGACAGGGGCAGAGCTCTCAGGTACCAGTCTAGGACGACCCATTGTATTACATCAGATGTGGAGAGCTCCTCGAGTTGTAGCCATTTCCTGGCCAAGTGGCTCAGTTTATAAATCTCGGAAAATGGCAGTTTATCAATATAATATGACCATATGTGCTTCCTCTGGGCTCGGACCGTTAGGCCTCGTTCACACGGCTTATTTGTCCGCAGATTGGCGCCATACTCCGCGCCGGATTTGCGCTGCAGTACGGCGCCAATCCGTCGGAGTAATTACGGTAATCCACTGCTCTCATAGAGAACAGTGGAATCCGTCGCTCCTCCCCGCTCGGCGAATCCACCGCGGGGGGAGAAAGTGACATGCACATTATTTACGGCGCGGACGCGCCGGAAACAATGCATTGTCTATGGGGCCGGGAGCGGCGCCCCCGCCGCGCTCCGGCCCCGCCCCGCCCCTTATTCACGCCGGATTTGCGAGCGCAATACGGCTCACAAATCCGCCGTGAATAAGCCGTGTGAACACGGCCTTAGGGTGACCCCCAACCGAGCCAGGATCTCTGTTTTAAGGCTTTCAAAGTTCTCTGGAGCATCAGGTTCAAGGTCAAAGTGGGCCTTTTCTGCTTCTTCCATCAGGAATGGAGCAAGCAGACCCACCCATTTTCCCCTCGGCTATGACTCTCGCCCAGCAGTCCTATCAAAGGTAATAATGTACGCCTCAACATCATGCAAAGTTGCAGCAAAACAAAATAAACAATACAACAAAGCAAAACCCTCGCCTCTCTGGCACTAAGTAGAGTCCCTCCCTACCAGCTGGGGAGCTTCTCGCTTCCACAAAATGAAAATGTTGCACCTCTTTTCCTGCTCACCACAGCTCGTCTCTCACCTGCAGCTCGTCTCTCTCCCACAGCTCGTCTCTCACCTGCAGCTTGTCTCTCACCCACAGCTCGTCTCTCACCTGCAGCTTGTCTCTCACCCACAGCTTGTCTCTCTCCTGCAGCTCATCTCTCACCTGCAGCTTGTCTCTCACCTGCAGCTCGTCTCTCACCTGCAGCTCGTCTCTCACCCGCAGCTCGACTCTCGCCCGCAGCTCGTCTCTCTCCCGCAGCTCGTCTCTCTCCAGCAGCTCGTCTCTCACCCGCAGCTCGTCTCTCACCCGCAGCTCGTCTCTCACCCGCAGCTCGTCTCTCTCCCGCAGCTCGTCTCTCTCCCGAAGCTCGTTTCTCACCCGCAGCTCGTCTTTCACCCACAGCTCGTCTCTCACCCACAGCTTGTCTCTCACCCGCGCAGCTCGTCTCTCACCCGCAGCGCGTCTCTCACCCGCAGCTTGTCTCTCACCCACAGCTCGTCTCTCTCCAGCTCGTCTCTCTCCAGCTCGTCTCTCTCCAGCTCGTCTCTCTCCAGCTCGTCTCTCTCCAGCTCGTCTCTCTCCAGCAGCTCGTCTCTCACCCGCAGCTCGACTCTCACCCGCAGCTCGTCTCTCACCCGCAGCTCGTCTCTCACCCGCAGCTCGTCTCTCTCCCGCAGCTCGTCTCTCTCCCGCAGCTTGTCTCTCACCCGCAGCTCGTCTCTCGCCCGCAGCTTGTCTCTCACCTGCAGCTCGTCTCTCGCCCGCAGCTTGTCTCTCTCCAGCAGCTCGTCTCTCTCCCTCAGCTCGTCTCTCTACCGCAGCTCGTCTCTCTCCCGCAGCTCGTCTCTCTCCCGCAGCTCGTCTCTCACCCGCAGCTCGCCTCTCACCAGCAGCTTGTCTCTCTCCCGCAGCTCGTCTCTCACCTGCAGCTCGTCTCTCTCCTGCAGTTTCTCTCTCCTGCAGCTCATCTCTCCTGCAGCTCGTCTCTCCTGCAGCTCATCTCTCCTGCAGCTCGTCTCTCCTGCAGCTCGTCTCTCTCCTGCAGCTTGTCTCTCGACTGCAGCTCGTCTCTCACCTGCAGCTCGTCTCTCACCTGCAGCTCATCTCTCACCTGCAGCTTATCTCTCACCCGCAGCTTGTCTCTCTCCTGCAGCTTGTCGCTCACCCGCAGCTTGTCTCTCACCCGCAGCTAGTCTCTCACCCGCAGCTTGTCTCTCACCCGCAGCTAGTCTCTCACCGCAGCATGTCTATCACCCGCAGCTTGTCTCTCTCCTGCAGCTCATCTCTCTCCTGCAGCTCATCTCTCTCCTGCAGCTCATCTCTCTCCTGCAGCTTGTCTCTCACCTGCAGCTCGTCTCTCACCTGCAGCTCATCTCTCCCCGCAGCTTGTCTCTCGCAGCTTGTCTCTCCTGCAGCTTGTCTCTCTCCTGCAGCTCGTCTCTCCCCTGCAGCTCGTCTCTCACCTGCAGCTCGTCTCTCACCTGCAGCTTGTCTCTCACCCCAGCTTGTCTCTCACCAGCAGCTCACTGTGTCTCCAGCCAGGAGGCCAATGAACAGCCCCTTCCTGCCCTCCTGGCTTCCCTTAAATAGTTACCTGCTGGGTTAATGAATCACCTCCCAGGTGTGGCCTCCTCTGCTCCTTCATCCAGAGAAGGAACCTGGGAGGGATATACCTTCCATCCATCACTATACCAGTCATTTTATCACTATGTATATCCAAGGAAACCGCAGCACTCCCAGATAGAGACTAGTGCTGCGATTTCCTTGGATATTTTTGGGCTTGAGTTGTGCATCGCTGGCACCCACTGATTATTGCATTTCTTGCTGCCTTTTAGCTTTATTTTATAAATGTTTAGAAACTTTCAGTATAGAGATACATCTACCACCGGGACCCAATTGTGAGGATAGGTAAATAGGCACACGTCCACGAACCTCCACCCCCTGGAATCTGAGGGACCCGTTGACCTGTAACAAAGATATTTTTGAACCTTAAAGGTGGATCTTTATATTTTTATTATCTTATAGAATCATTGTGCAGGGTCTTATATAATATATATTTGAAAGAGATATTTTGCTGACGCTTTTCATACTTAACCCCCTTAAAGGGGTTGCCTCACCACGCTGTTTCACAGATCCACCAGCAGCTTTAGATTCAGACTTCCTGTCTCTTCCTGGTTAGGAGGTGAGAGGCTCTATTACAGTCAATAGTATATCAGCTCCTTATTCCCATCTCTTCTAATTTCACTGACATGAGAGCAGAAGATCTTATCCTAGAGCAGAGAGCTTCAGAGCTCAAGTAAACAAAAGTAATCACGCTCCTTTGTTTGTCAGAGATAACACACTCTGTTTTCAAGCTGCCAGCGTCACATGTGCCGACCTGTGGTGATGTCACTCCCTGGTCTCAGATGAAACAAACAGCAGAGAGAGCAGGGGAGAGCAGGACGGTAACCAGAGAAACCTGTGTGCACTCAAAACAAATCAAATCTCTTATCTCCTCACCAGGGAAAAATCAAAAGAGGAATCTATTTGGAAAAAGTCTCTATTTACTGTTCCCTACATGTTGAAAGCTAAGTTTTGTGGCGAAACAACCCCTTTTAATATTGGTGCCCTTCCCTGGGGTGCCCATTACTACCCCAGACAACTATGGAGATATTTAGTAAGTTACTTCCAGTATCTTAGCTCACACTGTGCAATAGTCATTCGTTAAAGTTAAAGGTTTTTTTCTCACCCTGCAGTTTCACCGCCACAGCCAGCGGGGGGCAGGTCTATAGTAGTTATTGGCATATCAGCTCTGCTGTTCCTTAATATTCCTGTTACACTGACAATAAGGGCAAGAGATTTATAAAGTGTAGTACACCAGGCTGTAAGTCTCTATAGGGTGTTTATGTAGCTAAATAAGAAGCTTTCAAAGTCTGTTACTAGAGATAAGACTCTGCAGGGAGTGACTCATCATGGACAGAGTCAGTGACTGATGGCATCTTAGAGCAATGATAGATAAGAGTAGAAGGAGGTGGGGAGAGATGGTCCTAACCTTAACCTTGTGCTATGTTCACACGGCGTAATTGCGGCGCATACAGTACGGCCGCAATTACGCCGGGTGATTTGGGAGTTGCGCTGACCAGCGCGCACTCTCGCAGCCCGCCGGCCCCATTGACATGCATTACTCGCGGCGCATATTCGCCGCAAGTAATTGACATGTCACCTCTCCCCGTGTGTACAATACGATCGTATTATACGAGTGGGGAGAGGAGGCGTAATCCACAGTTCTCTATGAGAACTATGGATTACCATAATTTCGGCGCGCCTCTCGCCTTTATTAGAGCGCAAACATGACGCAAAATGAGTGCCGAAATTTGCCCGTGTGAACATAGCCGAAGAGGAGAAAAAATCTTCTATATCTTCTGACCAAAGAAAAATCAACAAAGCAATGTTAGAAGAAGTCTTCAATTACCTGTCCCTACATGTTAAAAGTCGATCTTTGCGGTGGGAAAACCCCTTTAACTACCAAATGTAATATCCGTGTGACACGCGATAGGAGTAGGGAGCAGTACAGGGTTAGAAGCATCGTTGTATTTTACTCTCCTCCATGTAAAATCCTCACAAAGTGATGAAAATGTGAAGACCTGGACGATCCTATGGGATTCATGATGTGGCTTTATCTCTGATGAAACTCACACATTTAGGGATCGTCTATTAGTAAAGTGTAAAGGGGACGCCCATAAGTATTAGAACCGATATTCAGTATTCTAGATGCATTAAATTAAAAGTTAGGTTTTAACTAAAAAAAAACCAGGGGCTCGTATCTGTCCCTGGCAGTGACTCGGATAACAGGGCCGCGATGTGTCAGGAACCTGGAGCGGATTTTCTATGGAGTTCGATGGGTGTGTAACACGTGGATGTGCGCCCCGTGCCCTCCCTTCTTCCTCTCTCAGCTCACATGATGCAAATGTCAGCGCTGAATCAGTGTCGTCTCCTCGTTGTCTATTTGTTGCCTGTAATTGAGACGAGAATATGACACTGATTTTCCGAGGCAGATTTATCTATAATGAGCGGCCCTGAAAACGTCATTTACAATGACGAGCGTCAAAAATAAGGGCGACATGTCTGAAAATTGGCGTCGCGGCAGATTTTAGGCGCAATTAATCAGTGTAACGTGCGCCTGAAAGTACTGTCAAAAATCTAGCGTCAGGTAAACCTTGCATAGTAAACTTAATGCGCCTCAAAAGGCGCATTGCGCAATCACGGCGCATGGCGTAACAGTGTTAGTGTATGTAATGTGTCTATCGAGGCACAATGCATAATGGAGGCGCATAACGTATCATTGCTACTATATTTTTTAGGCGCATTACAATGTGTTGTGCTCGCCGTATAATGCGCCTAGTTTTAGTATATTATATATATTATGTATATATTACAGTTCATTTACATCGAGAATATGGTGTCAAGAGCATTTTTGGCTTAAAATAGACAAAAAAAAGGGCGCTTGCGTATTGGGACATGTTGCCCTTAGTGCACTCGTTGTCTGGTGGATAGACATATTCACCGCCCCCTTGCTGCCTGGCTCCCGGCGTCAGTAAACTTACCTTTCCACGCTCTTCCGCCCCCTTGCAGCCTGTGCTCTCGGCTCCTGTCGGTCCCGGCCACTGCGTGCATACCCGCTGCGACAGCTGGTCTGGATTTAAAGGGCCAGGACGCTGGTAATTTGATAATTGCCGGCCGCTGGTCCTATATAAGGTATACGCCTCCTGCACTCTCTGCCAGATTGTTGGTGTGCGTTAGTTAGTCTTGAGAGAGTTTGGAGTTCTGTATTGATTACCCGTGTACCAGTCCGTTCCGCTACGTTTCCTGACCTTGCCTGTTGCCGCCTGTCCTGACCTCCTGCCTGTCCCCGACTATGTCTCTGGATTACGTCTTTGTACCACACTGTACCCCAGCCGCCATCGCATTAAAGTCACGTCAGGGGTAGCGTCCTGGTAGCCTCACGCCGCAGCAAGTCCATCCCACTTTGCGGCGGGCTCTGGTGAATACCGGGGGCTACTTAGACTCCGCTCCCTGGCGTGGCTTAACTATCATTGCTTGTGGTGGTCCAGAGAATCCACCGAACCGTTACAAATATATATTACAAAGTGACTTGTGACTTTAACATAAAAAGCAGTAATCCCTGTAGTGAGACGACCCCTATAAGGCTGTAACACCAACTCATTGTATATACTGTAAGTGATCTGTGAAGATGATCATGGTGGCATCCATTAACGTCTATGGAAACGAATAGTTTTACAATAAACATAGATAAGGGATTTACTGTAAGAGCATTGGCATCTATGGAATTCTCTGCCAGAGGGATATCATGTTAACATCAATAACCAGTTCAAAAAGGATTGAATGTAACATATCTGGAGCGGAATTATAACAGTCTATTAGTGACTCAGGATTCCAGGAAGGGGTCATTGAATCCAGGGATTTTTCTGATTGCCAGATTGGATTTCGGGAAGGAATTTTTCCCTAAAATGAGGACAATTGGCTTCTACCTCATTGGGGGTTTTTGCCTTCCTCTGGATCAACACCGAAGCACAACAGGCTGAACTAGATGGACGACTTGTCTTTTTTTAGCCTTACAAACTATGAAACTATGGAAAATATAGGCAAGAAAGTAAGATGGAAATGTATATATTTAATAGAAATAGCTCCTTGATAATAAGGAGGAGGTTCCAGACCTTGTGTCCATCTCCAGGACACCCCCAGTGTTCGGCATCACGAGGATACATAGTAACAATACAGTAACATTCTAAGAATGAGTTCATTAAATGTAACAAACATTGCGGCAGGGAGCTGCTGATCCACACGAGTCCTAAACTTCAGACTTCTGCTGCGAGCATCTTCCCACCAGCGACACATATGCCTATGAAATCTCCGGCCAATTCCGAGTCCCTGATAATGATTATATCAAACTATTCACGAGAACGAAGTAAAAATCAGCGTGATGAGCTCGATAAACATGAACTGTTTTCTGGCAAGAAATTACAGTGATGATGAACTGTCTGGAAACAGAGTCATTGTCTGATGCCCAAAATGTAATGTAAAAATAAATGTGATTGCAGAACGGAGGGAAAAAAACATAAGTACAGCAAATGTTCTTTTTGAAACAGACTAGATCCAGTCTGTGTGCTAGAGAGCTGCGAGGGCTGAGCATTGCTGAGGGAGTCATATGGGGAAGGGGGGGGTCACATACGGTTTATTTCATTTTAAAATGTATTATGTGCATGGGAATATTAATAATAATAATTATAATCTTTATTTATATAGCGGCAACATATTCCGCAGCACTTTAAAATTTATTCACCTCTGGAATTGCTAATACATTGCCCGTATTGGTCTGAACGCAAACAGAAAAGTATTAGAAAATCAGCCACCATGTACCGGCGGTGTTGTCAGAGGCTTCAATAAACCAGGCGATGTCTACCTGTGACTGCGCATTGACTGCTTTATATCGCTATACATTTTGTTTGTAGGACGGGGATCGAACATGTCCTTATATTTAGTGTAATTATTATAAGGCAACTGGTAAAGCATTTCTATAAGAATAACTCGAAATGCATAACGTCTTTCATTAAAGGGGTTGTCTCACTACATTGATTCGTCTGTTTTCTTGGGTTCATTTTGAATTCAGGGGAGTGTTTACTGGCTTCCACTAGGCTGCAGTAGAAGCAAGGTCTGTAGCTATAGCAACCTGAGGAGCTCATGCAGCCCATACAAGAGGGGAGATCTAGGAATAGGTAGGACACTGTTAATGGACACACATTGCAAAGTGACTTGTTTTTGCAAGATCTTTAACATAAAAAGCAGCAGTCCTTGTAGTGAGATGACCCCTTTAAAGAGAGGCATCATATGGATGTGTGGAGACTTACAGTGAAGGAAATAAGTATTTGATCCCTTGCTGATTGTGTAAGTTTCCTACTGACAAAGACATGAACAGGCTATAATTTTAAGGGTAGGTTAATGTTAACATTGAGAGATATAAAATCCAGAAAATCACATTGTATAAATTATATAAATGTATTTGCATTTTGCTGAGAGAAATAAGTATTTGACCCCCTACCAACCATGAAGAGTACTGCCTCCTACAGACCAGTTAGACTCCTAATCAACTCGTTACTAAAAAGTTCGGAACCTTTGAAAAGTTCAGTTCGAAGTTTGAATCGAACTGAAACTTTGAACCCCATTAAAGTCAATGGGAGAAGATGTTGGGGTTAATTTTTATACCATAACAGTAACAGTATCATCCATAACAGTACAGCAACACTAGGCGCATTATACGCCGGGCACGACACAGTGAAATGCACCTAAAAATGATACACTGTGCGCCTCCATAACACATAGCATATCATATCCAGGCGCATTACATACACTACCAATGATATGCTATGTGCCGCGATCTGCGTAATGCGCCTAAAAAGGTGCATTGTACCTTTTTAAGCGCAATATGTTTCCTATGCAAGGTTTCCCTGACGCCAGATTTTTGAGAGGATCGAACTTTCAGGCGCCTAAAAACTAGTAAAATAGCGCGTCAAACGCGATGTAGAACACAAACATCTACTCGAACGAACAGTAAAATGTTTGGTTTGGCTTCAGTTCTAAAAAATCATGAAGTTCGACTCGAACTTAACTTTTCTCAAACAGTTCGATCAACTTTACTCATTCCCTGCATTACACACGCTGTCTTACATAGTCACCTTTATAAAAAGACTCCTGTCCACAGACTCAATCAGTCAGACTCTAACCTCTACAACATGGGCAAGACCAACGGGCTTTCTAAGGATGTCAGGGACAAGATCATAGACCTGCACAAAGCTGGAAGGGGCTACAAAACCATAAGACAGACGATGGGTGAGAAGGAGACGACTGTTGGTGCAATAGTAAGAAAATGGAGGAAATACAAAATGAGTAGCAATCGCTATCGATCTGGGGCACCTGCAAAATCCTTTATCATGAGGAAGGTGAGAGATCAGCCTAAAACTACATGGTGGAACTTGTAATTGACCTCAAGGCAGCTGGGACCAAAGTCACCAAGAAAACCATTGGTAACACATTACGCCATAACGGTTTAAAATCCTGCAGAGCCCGCAAGGTCTCCCTGCTCAAGAAGGCACATGTGCAGGCCCGCTTGAAGTTTTCCAATGAACACCTGGAGGATTCTGGGAGTGATTGGGAGAAGTCTGTGGTCAGATGAGACCAAAATTGAGCTCTTTTGCATTAACTCAACTCGCCGTGTTTGGAGGAAGAGAAATGCTGCCCAAAGACCCAATGACCCAAAGAACACCGTCCCCTCTGTCAGGCATGGAGGGGGAAACATTATGTTTTGGGGGTGTTTCTCTTCTAAGGGCACAGGACTACCTCACTGCATCAATGGGAAAATGGATGGAACCATGGACCGTAAAATCCTGAGTGACAAACTCCTTCCCTCCATCAGGGTGGTGGCTGTGTCTTACACCAAGACAATGACCCAAAACATACAGCCAAGACAACAAAGGAGTGCCTCAAAAAGAAGCACATTAAGGTCATGGAGTGGCCGAGCCAGTCTCGAGACCTTAATCCCATAGAAAACTTATGGAGGGAGTAGGTGTCGGACTGAGGTGCCTAGGGCCCACCAGAGAAGTTGATCTTAGGGGCCACTTTGCCTTGCTGACTCTGCCATCTATACAGTGCCCCACGCAGTCTCACTTCAATTTATGCAGACCGATGTGATAACATCATAACTTGAATCTTACCCAAATAACTTTACAAAACCAAAATCCCAGGGCCAATATTACCGATAATTCTAGTACGACCAAATACCACATCACGACCACATAGTGACTGAATTATACCCGCACACCATGACCACATATCACCACCACATAGTGACTGAATCATACCACCACACCAAGACCACATATCACCACCACATAGTGACTGAATACTACCGCCACACCATTAATAATGAAATGAATATAAACCACTACACTTTGCACACATATAAGTGATTACAGTTCAGTTATATTTAGTGACTCACAGGTGACGTTTCTCTTATGAGTCGGTGACGTTCTCTTTTCTTCTCCATCCGGTTCACACCTTCATGCTGACTTCTTCCGGTCAACACTCCTCCCTGCAGATTTGGACACAAATATCTTAGAATCTTCACTTTTCTAGCAACTCTTTACTTTTTCCCACTTTGTACAAACTTCCCAAGGGTGGGAGAGCAAGGATAGGCTATAACTGCCCAGTCTCCGAGGAGGAAAAGAGGACTAACCCCCTGGAGATTGTGCTACAGTTCTGGCCTGTACTCCTCAGAATCATATTGTGTGATCCAAACTCCTACCTCTGCACCCAGAAGATCAGCCACAGGCAGGATGCATGGTCTCTAGGTGACGCATTGGATGGAGGTCAGGACTGTCATGCTTTTTGCTTTTTGTAGTGTTCCTGTTTTTCCTACAGATTTCCCAGTTGGACTTTGATGGATTTATTGAACCAGTGTTTGATCCATTTCTTTGATACAATGGTCGTGGAAGTCGGTGGAGTTTATTTAAATAAAGTGTTTTTTGTGCTGTGTCAGTTTGTTGTTTTACCATTTATTTCCAGTGTTAGTAATAGAGGTGTTTGACAGAAATCTCTCTATTACTTTCAACCTTGGGGTGACAAAAAACACTGCTGGCTGACACCAAGTCCCAGCGCTAGTAATGGAGAGACGTCTGTCAGACACCTCCATTACTAACAATGGAAAAATAGTGGTAAAAAATAACCTGAAACACCACACCGGCCCTCACTGACCATTTTCTTAAAGAAATGGATACAACTCTCACCCAACACAGTCCAGAGGGGAAACCTATAAGATACAGAAAAACTAATCAGCATATGGCTGATGGCTATCATTGCCTCCAGGTAGCTAACCCCCAGATAGCTAGGTAGTTTGCCCCCAGATATCAAGGTAAATTGACCCCAGGTAGTTAGCCCCAGCTGGCTTGCCCCCAGGTAGCAAGGTAGCTTGTCCCCATTTAGCCAGGTAGTTTTCCCCCATTTAGCAGGTAGTTATCCCCCCCCAAATATCCAGGTAGTGACCCCCATGTAGCCCAGGTAGCTTGACCCCCAGTAGCAAGGTAGCTTGTCCCCATTTAGCAGGTAGTTTTCCCCCATTTAGCAGGTAGGTATCCCCCATGTAGCCAGGTTGCTATCCCCCATGTAGCCAGGTAGCTGCCCCCATATTAGCCAGGTAGCTTTCCCCATAGTCGCCAGGTAGCTGCCCCCATGTAGCCAGGTAGCTGCCCCCATGTAGCCAGGTAGCTGTCCCCATGTAGCCAGGTAGCTGTCCCCAAAGTAGCCAGGAAGCTGTCCCCAGATACATAAATTGTCCACATTAGAAAAAATAATAAGTCCATTCACTTTTTCCTGTTCCGGACGAGCGGCTGCAGCAGGTCTGGCTTCACTGCTGGCTTCTCCCACTGAAGCCCAGCAAGGGAGACGCGCGAGGACCTCATGGCGCGCCGCTTGCGTGGTGACGTGGGCCTGACTCCTCATAGGTCTGAGGCGTATGGCCTTAGACCTACTAGGCAGAATAGCAGAGTTCCGGTGGTGCTCTGCTTCGCTAAGGGCCTGCACAGACATGCCTGCGAGGGCTCGGGATGGAGGGCCCGAGCGTTCCCAGGCATAATGTGCGGGCCGGGCCCGGCTGCCCATGGCTGCGGGCCCCGCTATGTCGGACCAGGAGCCTAGCGGAGGAACCACCAATCCTCCGGTGGGCCAGTCCGACGCCGGGTAGGTGGCTCCTTATACTGGAGGAGTAACTGATAAAACTTCACTTTACAACAACAGTCCTGAACTCACTAACTTGGTAGACTCCTGTTTATCAGGACTTGCAGACCCTCCCTTCCTGCTCACTTTGGCCGTGGGCCTCAACAGTGCCAATTTTCTGTAAGCACTAGTGCACCATTCAAAATGCAATGTCATGGATTATCATCATCATCAATACCTGTATATACACATCATGGATTATCATCATCAATACCTGTATATACACATCATGGATTATCATCATCATCAATACCTGTATATACACATCATGGATTATCATCATCATCAATACCTGTATATACACATCATGGATTATCATCATCAATACCTGTATATACACATCATGGATTATCATCATCATCAATACCTGTATACACACATCATGGATTATCATCATCAATACCTGTATATACACATCATGGATTATCATCATCAATACCTGTATATACACATCATGGATTATCATCATCATCAATACCTGTATATACACATCATGGATTATCATCATCAATACCTGTATATACACATCATGGATTATCATCATCAATACCTGTATATACACATCATGGATTATCATCATCATCAATACCTGTATACACATCATGGATTATCATCATCATCAATACCTCTATATACAACATGGATTACAATCATCATTACCTTTATATACATATCATGTATTATCATCTTATTCAATAGCTGTATATACACATCATGGATTATCATCATCATCAATACCTGTATATACACATCATGGATAATAATCATCAATACCTGTATATACACATCATGGATTATCATCATCAATACCTGTTACACACACATGGTTATAAACATCAATCCCTTTTATCGCATCTGGATTTCATTCATCAATACCTGTTATACAACAAAGTTATAATCATAATACCTGTTATAACATCAGGATTTTTATCATCATAAACCGTTATACACTCATGGATTTCATCATCAATACCGTTATATAACATCATGGTTTCTCATCATCAATAACTGTATTACCATCATGGATTATAATCTCAATACCTGTAATACACTCATTGATTATTCATCTCAAAACTGTAATTTCACACATGGATTTATCATCATCAAAAAGTATATACACATCATGGATTATCATCATCAATACCTGTATATACACATCATGGATTATCATCATCATTGATACCTGTATTCACACATCATGGATTATCATCATTAATACCTGTATACACACATCATGGATTATCATCATCAATACCTGTTAACACTCAGGATTACTCATCAATACCTGATTACACTCGGGGATTTCTCATCATAAAATACTGTATACACATCTTGGATTTCATCATTAATACCTTTATATACACATCATGGATTATCTCATTAATACCTGTATATCCCATCATGGATAATAAAAAAACCAATCCCTGTATTACACATCATGGTTTATCATCATCAATACCGTATCACACATAGGATTATAATCTCAATACTGTATATCGCATCACGGATTTCTCACATATCAAACCTGTTTTAAAAACCATCATGGTTATAATCATAATACTGTATATACACATCATGGATTATATCATCTCATCCCGTATAACACTTTATGGATTATCTCATCATAAATCCCTGTATTTACACACAGGATTTCATCTCATCATCAACAACTGTATATACACTTCATGGTTTTATCTCATTGTACCTGTATACACACATCATGGATTATTCTTTCAATCCCTGTATACAATCATGGATTTCATCATTTTAAATACCTGTTACACACATCATGGATTATCATCATAATACCTGTTTCACACATATGGATTATAATCATCAAACTGTATATAAAACATATGGTTTTTCACATCAATCCCTTTTTTACAAAATCTGGTTATCATCTCGTTTCCCTGTATATACACATCTGGATTTCATCACCCAATACCTGTTTATACAATATGGATTATCATCATCAATACTGTATTACACATCTGGGTTTTCTCATAAATTCCTGTTTATAACATCATGGATTATCATCATAAATACCTGTATTACACTCATGGTTTACATCTCATCAATCCCTGTTACAACATCATGGATTTATCATCAATACCTGTATATACACATCATGGATTATCTTTAAAATTACCTGTTATACACTTCATGGATTATATCATCATCAATCCTGTTATACACATATGGATTTTTCATCTAAATCCTTATAAAAAATCATGGATTATCTATAAATCCTGTATAAAATCAGGGGATTATAATCATAAAATACTTGTATATACATATGGTTTTTTCATAATCAATCCTTTTTAACATCATGGATTTCATCATAAAATACCTGTATTAACTAGGGGTTTATCATCATCAATACCTGTATAAAAAATCATGGATTACTTTTTTAATACCTGATACAACATATGGATAATAATCACCAATACCTGTATATACACATCAGGGAAAATAATCCCCATCCCCCTGTTATAAATCATGGTTAATCATCAATCATCAATACCCTGTATACACCATCTTGGTTTATTTTTTATGTATATACCATCATGGATTTCTCATAATACCTGTTATACATCTGGATTATCACTCATAAACTGTATAACATCAGGATTAATCATCATCAAACCGTATACACAATCATGGATTATCATCATCAATACCTGTTATAACATTGGTTTAATCTAAATACCTGTTATACACATCGGGATTATCTCATCAATACCTGTATACACTTCATGGATTACATCTTTCAATCCCTGTATTCACATCATGGATTACACTCATTAATACCTGTATACAATCTGGTTAAATCATCATCAATCCCTGTATATAATATGGATTATCATCATCATCAAACCCTGTATTACACATCATGGATTATCATCATCAATCCTGTATATACCATCATGGATTATCATCATCAATCCCTGTATATACCATCATGGGTTTTCATCACCCTTTACCGTATTTTTCCATAATGGATTATCATCATCATCAATACCGTTTCCCAATCTGGATTATCTCATCTAAATACCTGTATACAAATAGGGATTATCATCATCAATCCCTGTATCACATCAGGTTTTTCTCTCATCAATCCTGTATACACATCATGGATTATTATATCATTAATACCGTATATACAATCAGGTTTATCATATCATAAAATCCCTGTATATACACATCATGGATTATCATCTCATAAATACTGTATACAACTTTGGGATTATACATCATCAATACCTGTATACACATCTGGATTTCACTCAATCCCTGTATCACATCTGGATTTCATCTATCAATACCTGTTATACACATATGGATTTAATCATAAAATACCTGTTTTTACACTCAGGATTTATCATCTCAATACCTGTTAACTCTGGATTATTATCATCATCATCAATACTTGTATATACACATCTGGATTATCATCTCATCAATCCCTGTTTTATACACATCTGGATTATCATCTCTCAATCCTGTATACACACTCTGGTTTTATCATTATCAATCCCTGTATACCTCATGGTTTCTCATAAATACCTGTATACACTTTGGGGATTTTCATCAAAAAACCCTGTATATCACATAGGGTTATAACATCAATACCTTTTTTACACATCATGGTTATCATCCTCATAATCCCTGTATACACATCATGGATTATAATCATCAATACCTGTATATACACCTGTGCACATATTACATATCTTGCACACACCATTTTTCTCCAAAGCTAAGAAAGGGTTTTACATTATTTTTTGCTGGCAAGAAGCAGCCAGGGCTTATTTTCGGGATAGTTCTTATTTTCTCCTGTGCACAACAATCCTCCTGGTAACGGAAGTCCAGGCTCGGGAGGGTTTTTGT
>JAODAL010066196.1:0-17882 GCA_025379985.1 Phyllomedusa bahiana | reverse complement strand
TTAAGGGATGAGACAACCTCTAATTCAATCAGTTGTACCTATTTAGCAAAGATCTATTTAGAGCAAACTATTTTGTATAGATTCTACTGTCATAATTGTCACCCTGGTTAGTATATAAAATAGTAATATATAAAAAGACAACAATATATCAAGGTCCATTAGGTATAAGACCTTTTGAATTATAGGTTAGTTGTTGGTCAGACCGTGCTTTAGGAAATTGGACAGCTTTTATATGTCCTTAATATCTTGCAGAGGAACAACACCATATGTATACAAAATCATATAACTGTGTGCAGGCTTTCGAAGTAAGACCCCAAAACCTACAAAAAATGTTCTGAAAATAGAAAAAAACAGCACCACAAATATCAAAAATAGTGATTTTAATTACTTATGTCAGTACATACAGCTACAGTATGTTTCAGCTATTCCACAGAGCCATTTTCAAGCTTTGACCTTAGAAATGACTATAAAGAAGAGCTGAAACATAGCTGCGTGAATTGGCTGTATGATTAAAATCACTATTTTTGATATTTGTGGTGATGTTTATTTTTATATTTTTGGAAGATTTTATATGTCCATTAGGCACTTAAATAATAGGTGCTATTTTCACCTACTAAACAGACATGCTATGAGCTCCACAAATCATATCTGATGACTCATCTCTTTTCTATAGGGGAGCGTAATTATTTTGTCAAAAATTATCAATATGAAGAAATTGGGATAATTGATTTTTAAAAGCGATTTTTGGATGTTCACATAAATTTAATGACATTTGTCAATAGTTATTGGTATCCATAACCTAAATGCCTGCATTATATGAATGTTCTAGAGACAGTGTTAAAATATAATCCTAACTATTATATTTAAATGAACTAATTTCACTTTAAAGAAATAAAAGCTTTGAGTGAACTATAATTGTGAAGTTGCAAACTGTTCACTAACATACTTTCATTTGCACTCTGGTAAAAATTAATCACCAATTATAACCAATAGTGCTTAAAAAAGTTTTTTTAAGCTTGTAATTGTGCCCTATAATTACTGCAAAATTATTTTGTCATTACCAATTCATAGTCACCAGTCTTTGAAGAAATTAAGCTGAATCAGTATAATAGAATTTTTAATTATACATCATTCAATATAGCTATAAATGGAGATATTTATATTAATTTACTGTAGTTTCCCAGGAACATAAAACTCATTTTAATTGGTAATCTCTCCCTTCCACTCATTATGCGACTATTATAAAGTACAAATGAAATTTGTGTCATAGTAACTTCTTTTACTGTGGAAGTTTTATCAATGTAATAGGAATCTCATTATTATTTCTTCCCAGGCTTCCTTCTAGTGCTATGTTATAATGAGTTTTGCATGTGACATGTTTTCAAGATTTAGATTATTTATTGTTATTTTTTATTCTTACCATTTTGGGATGAAAGGTAGAAAAGGAATTACTACCATAGCTGCAAACTGGCATAAGGTACTTCTGAGTTGTGCCACAACTCTCAAATGCGTACTGCTTAGTAACATATAGGTTGACATGTATGACCAGGTTTTTCACCCTTTTCTGGCGTAAAATGCGTCAAAGTGAGCCTGCTACAATGTCTAATGGGTGCACAAAATACCCAGGGTTGTAGAAATAGCTGGAAAATACCAGAGACAGGTTCCACAGTAGTACAGTATTACCCTTTAGTTTGTAAAAAATGTTTATTGTCAAAATCTTTCTGCATTGGCAGAGAAGTACGACATTTTTTCAAATAAAGGGCGACATGTCCCAACACGGCAACAACAGTTTTTTGGTCTATTTTGCGGCAAAACCTCTTTTGACGCCATATTCTTGTTGTAAATGAACTGTTGTACATCAAAACTAGATGCATAATAGTACATTGTAATGCGCCTAAAAATGATGCGCTGTGCACCTCCGTTGCGTAAGGCGCCTATTGAGGCGCATTACATAGACTAGTAATGATATGTTATGCGCTTCCATCGTGCAATATTCCTCGATAGGCGCATTACATACACTACCAATGATATGCTATGTGCCGCGATTTGCGCAATGTGTCTCTTTAGGCGCATTAAGTTTTTTATGCAAGGTATACGTGATGATATCACCGAAACAAAGAATAATTCCTAGAGGTTCAATTAACAAAAACAGAAATCACAGGAACAAAAAGAAAAAAAAAAAATGAAAACCCTCTTCCTAAAATATAACTTTTATTAAATGCCAAATCAAAGCATCAATGTAATGGGAATCTATGGCATTATCTCTGAACACCAGTTTTGGCTATTACCCGTTGATGTGAACCCAATAGACCCCTGATGAACCCTGAAGAGCAGGGGGAAACGGGTTGGGCGATGGATGGGACTGACTATGCTTGTCTTCATTTCTGGTAATCTATGCAGGATACTCTGGACAGTGTATGTAGTAAAATAGGCCCTCAAGGTGGGACCGCCCTTATCGGGGCGACTTTTCCACTTGGGTCCAAGGGTATAATAGGGATATTCATTGTTGTTGTTTTGCATTATCTCTGTATCCAGATTTCTATCCCTATATAGACTTACCTGTAAGGATGTAGAGATACTCATTGTTATTGTCTTGCCTTATATTTCTATTCGGATTTCTATCCCTAAATATTTTTTACTTAGGGGTTGTGTAATCCCTTTTATTTAGTATTAAGTGTTCAAGGGGTTTAGTTTTAGTCTTATTTAATTAAAAGTTAAAGGTTTATGAGCCAGATTTTTGGGGGGATCAGACTTTCTGGGCACCCCACACTGATTTAATTGCCTAAAACTGGTGTGGAAACGCCACTTTTCTGACATGTCGCCATAAATGTTTATTGAGTTTTAATCATGTAGACAATAAAATCTGAGAGAACAAAACCACGGAATTTATGGGAATGACAGCGTGCAAAATCTAAGGATGCAACGATCATACAGCACTAATCAAACAGAGATGAGCAATTACTGACTGTGGTGTGATGAGTCTGTTCATATTTAGCCAATAGAGTCACATGAGTTGAAAAATAAGAAAAGATAGACCAGGAACATGAAAGAATGGTGGCAATTCAATATCAACAGGCAATAAATCTAATTTTATTTAACCTATTAATTGCAGCTAATAAAGAAGGAAAGGGAGAAGGAGAAAACGTAGAAAGAGTAAAAAAAAGTGTGAGGGGAAGGAATTAATATTAGAGACCGTGCCCTTATTTTAGCAGGACATTTCTCTATTGTTCTGTTTATGTAGTAAGACAATCCTTTTTATATAGTAAGACAATTAGATCTCCACAGCTCTGTAGTCATCTTGGTTAACCCCTAAAAAGAAGTTTAAAAAAAAACTTTATTAATTTAAAATTTATGATTTGGTACACTATTTTAATATATATCAACTTTAGGTTCAATGAGTTATTTGATAAACGTCTGTAGATTACAGCAGCTTTAATTGTCTTCATTATAGCTGAATTAGATAGGAATAGGAATAAAAATGGGCTAAAAAATATAATTTATATGGTTTCCTGTGCCAGAAAATATGGGGAATGCTTATACTTGAGCCACCATAGCTCATAAGAGGTAAAAGACCAATCATATAGTGCATTATTGGCTAACACTTGATTGCCACATTGTTTAGTGTTTAGTGGAACTTTGAAAATTTTTATAGCTTGAAAACCTATCTTTAAGGTCATGCTAGGACTCACCCAAGGGGGGAGGGAAACCCCTATGGGCCCCTGTGAGAAAAATTACTTTACTTCCCCCCCAACCCCGTATCTATCAGAAACAGATGGCTCCAGCCCAGGACAAGCTAAATTTACACGAAATCAGCCCTTGAAATCCTCTTGGAAGCGCCACAGGATGGGGTCAAAACCCTGAAAGGATCCTCATGAACCTAATTTGCTCAAACTCCCAACTTCAAAGACTTCAAATTAATTTAACCCGGGGTCGTTTCCCATATTTATACGATTTTAGGCGCCAGTTCTAACTGGTTCTGGCGAGTTATATTCAAATATTTAACTCCCCCCGCACCCCAGCCCCCCCCTCTTTGGTTTTTGGGTGCTGGGGACTGAAAAATATCCCCGAACCGGACCCCCCGGGAGTCCATTTAAAATAGGGATGTCTTATCCGTGGTGGGTAGGGCCCCCGGGGTTCGTGGTGCTACCGGGTCGGTTTTGGCCCCCAAAGCCCTGCCGAGTTAAAGTCCATTTTTGTGTTTTTATCAGAAACTGCATGCCTGTGTGGGGGGGTTCATAGACCTCCCAGGGGTGGTGGGGCTGCCACGGGGCTGTCCCCTCACGAATAACAGGAGCCAGGGTTGGCTCTACCGTTGATCCAGGAGGGAGGGTACCTAAGAGGCATTTCCCAGGAGTATCCGTACACGGGCGGGCCGGGGCCACTTTAACCCCCCCCATGTGGGGCCCAGAAACCAAGCCAAAGGTAACTTTGCCCCATTTTAACTGCCTTTTGTCTGAAACCCCTTTGCTTTTTTATGTGCACCTCGGACTTACCTGTATTTTTTTTACCCTTTTGTAGTATATTTTTTTAAAGGGGTGTGCCCTCCAAGGCTTTTAAAATCTTTTAAATTTTTAATCTGGGGTTATTTCTTTCTTGATCATCGGCCTCACAACCCCTTTATTTACTCGGTCTTTTGATATTTACCCAACCCAAAAGGGGGTTTTTTCCCTGGCCCTTTTATAAGTCGGGTAAGGGGCCCGGGTTTCTTATAATTAAAACGAAAAGAACTGGTGGAAAGCCGTTCAGGGTTCGGGACGGGAAAGTGTTCTTTGTCCTCCCTTCTTCTCCCTGTGCCCGGGGTGGACAGGGGGGGAAACCCTTTTAAACCCGCATGGCTGACCTTGTGCCCCCCCTAGGGGGGCCTTTTGGGGCCAACGTCGAGAAAACACCCCAATTTCAGGCCGGTGTCCCCCCAGTGGGCCCGGCGGACTAGGGCTTCTTTTTTTTTAAAATTTAAATTTGGTGGTCAGAGGGGGTGGGAATCAAAGACAAATAGTGTTTTGTGAGTGCGTGCCCCTTTACTAAACGGGACATTTAAGGGGAAAAACCAGAAGGGGGTTTTTGTGCTGGGGGTTCTGAAAAAAAATTTGGGAATTTTGGTTTAAATGGGTTTGATAAGTCTTTTTTAATTTATGGTTTCCCAAATCTTGTTTCTTCAAATTAATTTTTTTGTGTAATATTCTGTATAAATTTCTGACTAGGATACAAGGCATGTTCTGTTCCGGCCACTTTATTTTGGTTTTTTTGAGGCATTTGGTTGACGTTTGGATTTGAATAAAGGGTTTTAGCTGCTGTTTTTAAGGGTTTTTTTGTTTGTGTAACTTAAAGGCGGGAGTCGAGTATTCATTTTTTATTTTTTTTGGTAGATGGGGGTGTATGATTTTAATATTAAATGTTTTCTTTAATTAAGACATTATTGGTTGTAACCTATTTTAAGCTATAAAATTTATTTTGATTGGATTGTAAATTTGTACTTCTTGTATGATACGGCCTTCCCCTTTAAAAAATATGTCAGCCCCTTTAATAAAGATTCTAATCTTTTAAATGAATCACAGTGTCACGATATAGTGGTCCCCAGCGGGGAATCCAATGGCTTGACTGGTTGGGCACAGGAAGGCAGAGGGAGTTTGAAAAGGAGGCAGCAGAGATGTAGATGGATCCGGCAAGGTAGGAAAAGCACGTTGAGCGATACGTAGGTTCGGGAGTTAGCAGGGTAAACCGCAAGGTGGGGAAATAAAATAAAAAGCAAGTTCCAGGCTAGAGGCTGCCACAGAGGAGTTAACAAATACTCAAGAAAAGGGGAGATAGGTTTGGGAGTTTATATATGTGGAACAGGAAACAGGAAACAAGATGGCCCCCAGCTGAGCCGATCCCCATCTTGGTGAGGGCAAACTTAAAAGGGGCAAACACAGTAAACAAGTTCAAGGTAGGAGGAGTTCTGCCATTACTCCCCACCTCCAACAGGGCCTTGGCGATACCTGACTGGGCTTTGGATGTTTTTGAGAAATTGTCTTATCAGTCGAGGGCATGATGTTACTCATGGTTCCATGAATTCCTTGGGCCCCATAACTTGACTTAATGAGGTATTGTAGGGGTTTTCTAAAAAATTTCGAGTCCAGGATTTTGCTCCACAAAAATGTTCTTCCCCATCAATTTTACTGCATCAGGTGGAGGAGAAACACTCCAGAAAGGGATTGGGCCGGCAGGCTTTAGCGAGGACAATGAAAAAAGGGGTGGGTTTTAATAGTGGGGGGATTTTTGGGAGCCAAAACAGTTTTCTGGACTGATTTTTTTGATGATCTTATATGGCCCGACAACTTCTGTCCCAGTTTTGGTGAAGGACGTTCTAAGTTTCAATATCTGGTGAAAGCCATACCTTATCTCCACTTTAAAAGTTGGTGCTGGCCTACGATGTTTATCTGCCACTTCATGTAATTTTTTCTTGAGCCCTCTCTAGTGTTTCCTTTATAGCTGTAAATTTTGCTGTAAAGCAGAGATCCCTTTCCGCAGCAGCTGGGAATATGTGGAACAGCAGGGAAATTGGAGGAAGAATATTATGGATGGTACCACAAATTTGCAAGAAAGGAGTCTGCTTGGTGAAGCATTTGGGAATTATTGTATCAGAAAATTCGGCCACAGGAAGGCAGATCAACCCAGTCATCTTGTAGGTGACAAATATAGCATCGCGCAGTTACTGTTCCAGGGTCTGATTTGTGCGTTCAGTCCTGTCTGTTTAGATGTGGGTGAAAGGCGGATTGATAGATTATATCAATGTTAAGTGCCAGAACAAAAACTTCTCCGTCAAAATTTGGAATGTAAACTGCAACCCCCGATCCGAGATAACTTCATCCGGAACACCAAAGAAAGAACGAAACACATTTGAACTATGAGGTCAGCGTGTCCTTGGTCAGAGGGTAACCAGGTACATGGTATGAAATGTGCAGCCTTGTGAGTCGGTCAACTACCACGAGAATGGATTCTTCCCCTGAGAGGTAGTAGAATCTACGATAAAGTCCATGGATATAAGAACCCCAGGCGAGAGGGGACCGCAATGGTTGTAACAAACCCGTATGGTGAAGAACGTGAGTTATTGCATCTCGCACAGATGTCACATGATGTCACATAATTCCTTTACATCACTGTAGAGAATTGGCCAACCAAAAGAATTCGGGATAAAAATTCCTGCGTCATCTGAACTCCTTTGTGACCAGCAATCTTCGAATCATGGGCTAGCCTCAGAATCTTCAGGTCTTACGGTTTCGGGATGTATAGTTGGTGCCCTCTGGGTCCACATCTTGTTTTTAAAGCACCCACTGTACCTCAACAGGTGGTCGGGATCAGTAAAGTGTCAGTGTCATTAGGCCTCTCAAAATCTCTTTAAGCAATTCCTTTATTATCGGATTTCTTATCACACAACATTAGACCTAAGGAACATGTTTCTTAGGCGGAATAGTAGGAGTGGAATTCATTGGAGAAACATTCTTGATAGAGCAATCCCGCCTTGGCCATTACGGATCCGGCCTGTAGAGATTTACAAAGTTGAACTGATTGTGAAAAATACTCCAGCGAGCTTGGCGAGTAAATAGACAATTGGCTGATCTAACGAATTCCAGATTACGGTGATCAGTGAGTACAATTATTTGCTGTGAGTTCCTGAAGATGATTCTCACATACATTAAAAGCTGCAACGATAGCTAATATTCTTTATTCCCCACATCATAATTCTCACAGCGGGTGATAAACGTCGGGTAGAAAAATGCACAAGGATGTAACAAACTCTTGGCCTCCCGGTTCTTTGAGACAGAATAGCCCCTACAGCACAGTCTGAAGCTCCTACTTCCACAATGAAGTCGAGTTCTGGGTCAGGATGAACTAACGACCGGGGCTGTAGGAACTTGGCCTTTAGGAGAGAAAAGGATTCTTGTGCTGAGAGGAGACCAAACAAAAGCATTTCTCTTCATAGTCAACTGTGTGATTGGAGAGATTATTTCTGAGAAAGTCCTGATGAAGCGTCTATAGAAGCTTGCGAAAACTATGAAACGTTGGACCTCTTTTATGAGTTTCTGGTAGGCCAGTCTATTATTGCTTTAATCTTGCTAGAGTTACCATTTGTAACCATGAGGTGTAAATTATGTAACCCAAGAATTGGATCTCCGGACTAATGATTTCACACTTTTCAATTCTTGATGTAAGTTGGTTCTCTCATTAGCCTCTCCAGAACAAGCTTCACATGTCTCTGGTGTTCTTTCCTTTGAGTTGGAGAAAATCAGGATATCATCCTATATAAATGACTAATGAATTGATCCAGGAGTCTTCTTGAAAGATGTCTTGAACGAGATGTGAAAAGTGGCAGGAGCATTACAAAGGCAAAAGGCATCACGCAATATTCAAAGTGTCCATAACGTGACCCTAAAGGCAGTTTTTCCATCATCTCCATGATCTGATTCGAACCAAGTTATAGCAGCCTCGAGAACCTAATCTGTGAAAAGATCGTTCGCATGTTGCACTCTCTCCAGTAGCTCAGGGATCAAGTGTAAGGATAACGGTTTTTGATGGTAATTTGTTAAGTTCTCTGTAGTCAATGCAAGGTCTTAAGAACCTTCCTTCTTCTTAACAAAGAATATGGGAGCCCCCCGCTGGTGAGGAAGATGGCGGATGAACCCTTGCCCAGATTTTCTCTATGTATCCTTGAGGGCTTTTTTTAATTCAGGACCTGCCAAGGGTAGTATGTTTTCCAAAAGTATATGATCACCGGGAAGCAAGTCTAATGGGGCATCATATGGTTCGTGTGGGGGAGCTGTCTGCTTTCAGTTTGCTGCAGATGTCCTCAAATCCCGGTATTCCGAGGAGTAGCTCTAACTATTTTATTATCTTGAGCTGGCTTCGTGGCTTTGTTCAAGTGAGCTGAGGGTAGGGCATCCTCCGCTGGGAGCTTATCTCCTGGTTTCCCAGTTGATAGCTGGGTTCTGGTGCTTGTAGCCAGGGTAGGCCTAGGATGTACAGGGAAGTGTGGGGAAGAGATCAATAGGAAAGACAGGACTTCACGTTGATGGGGATGTCATAATGATCTCAAGGTGTTCTGTCTCCGTGTCCACTTGGCCCTGAGTTTCAGTGAGGGATCCATCTACTGTTTCCATTACCACGGTGAGGAGTCATTTCTGAAATTTAACCCGTGCTTCTGAGCAAAAGACAGGTCCATGAAATTGCCACTTGCCCCCGAGTCTACATAGCTGAGGTAGATACCCATTGAGAGTATAACCCGGAACGTTGATGGAAGGAAGTAAATGAGAGTCTTTGTTTTTCATTTCTTAAATATAGTGCCCACCGAAGAGATAGAAGGGATAATTGTGTTTTCAGATAAGTTCGTGTTTCTGAAGCAATTGATTTCTTCATCCTGAGCTATCGTGGTCCATAATGGCTGCACCAGGCTCCGTGGCGGCTAGGGCAGTGATAATGAAGTGGTCAGCACTTTCGAAACACAATAGAAAGCAAAGACCTTTCCCAGCCTGGTGCTCCTTCTTTCTGAGCTCTCACGTTTTACTATGGAGCACCACTTGCATAGGCTCAATTCCAGGCTCTCTGCGGATTCTTCCTCTTGGTGTTTCCTTTAGGAAACCTGGCAGGGACTGTACAGGGACTGCTTAGTATCAAATTTAGAGCAGCCCACCTCTCCTGTCTCGTTCAGACAGTCCGGGTTGTCGAGTTCGGATGCAGTGATTAATGAATGGCATCCAACCGAAGGGGCCTCTGCACTGCAAGTCATCTTTTACTGGTATCTGCGTAGTCCTTTCCTGAAAAAAGACAATTTTGCTGCGTCATTCCAGTTGGTGTCGACTGACCCACCTCTTGAAACTCCATGGCAGACTCGGCAACGGGGCGTTTGCCCTGGCGCAAGATAGTATTGCAGCTTCAGCAAGTAGCACCGCGATTGGGATCATCAAACTCTGACTCATGGCGTCGATGAACTCCTCCAGGTGATTCAGCCGGGCGTCATTGAGTCTCATTAAAGACAGCCCAGGCAATGGCTTTGTGCGACAGCAGACAAATAATACACAGGACCTTCGATTGCTGTAGGAAATTGGCCAGGAGGTATTAGCTTCAAAGTTATAGCCTACATTGATGAGGAGAACTCCCGTCATTTGTCACGATCTCCGCCGAATCTGAAGGGGGCAATTTCGGGCTCATGACAGGCACCGAATGGGTGTCCAGATGCTTACTCTCCAGCTGGACCAACCGGTCTTATAATGAGTGCACCGTTTCTCGTAGATCCATAATCACTTGTCCATACACTTGGATATTATGTCCAGTCTGGCCTTCGTAAGCATCACATTTAGTTTTCAATGCTTCATCTTCGGTGCAGCATGTTAGCCATTACAGTTTGAAGCTGTTTGAAGGCGAGCTTCCGGACTACCATACCCCAGCGGACTCCATTTTTTAGGCTTGAGTATTCCTGTCACGATACTAGTGGATACAGCTGAATCCAATGGAGCTTGGACTGCATGGGCCGACAGCGATGGACAGATGTAGACTGGAACATGAGGCAGCAGAGATGTAGACTGATCCGAGGCAAGTCAGGAGAAGCACAGTTGAGCGATAGTAGGTATCAGAGTTGCAGGGTAAAACGCAAAGGTGAGGAACTAACAAGGAAAGCAAGTTCCAGCTAGAGGGACTGCACAGCAGGATCTTTACACAATACTCAAGCAATGGAGATCAAGGCTTGAGGAGTTTATATATGCTGCAACAGGAAACAAGATGGCCACCCAGCCTGAAACGATCCACCATCTTGACTGAGGCAAACTTAAGGGCAAACACAGTAAACAAGTTCCAAGGTATGGCAGAGATTCCTGACATCCCCACACTTCCCTGTCATCCTAGGCCTACCCTGGCTACAAGCACAGAACCCATCATACAACTGGAAACAAGGAGATAAGCTTCCAGCGGGGGAATATCCTTCCCTCAGCTCATTCTGAACAAGGCCCCAAAGACCCAGCTCAAGACATCAGAATATAAGAGCTACCCTCGAATACAAGGGAATATGCAGATGTCCCTGTAGCAACATAATGCAAGACCAGCTCCCCCCACACCGACCCTATGAATTGCCCCATAGACTTGCTTTCCAGGTGCACCTATTACCTTTTGGAAACATCTACCCTTTGCGGGCCCTGAAATTAAAAAGCTCTCAAAGACTACATAGTAAGAAAATCTAGCTAAGGGGTTCATCCGCCCCATCTTCCCTCACAGCGTGGGGCCTCCCATATTTTTTGTTAGTCAAAGAAGGACGGTTCTTTAAGACCTTGTATAGATTACAGAGAACTTTAACAAAATTACAATAAAAAATCGTAATCCTCTACCACTGATCCCTGAACATCTGGAGAGAGTGCGGCATGCGAGGATTTTTTCGCAAATTAGGATCTACGAGGCGCCTACAACCTGTGTCCTTCGTATAAGATCTGGCGATGAATGGAAAACGGCAATTAGTTTCATGTTACGACACTTTGAATGCTTGCGTTATGCCTTTTTGGCCTTTGTAATTCTCCAGCACTTTCCAACATCTCGTCAATGACATCTCAGAGATCTCCTGGAATCAATTCATAGTATCTACTTGGACGAGATATCCTGATTTTCTCCAACTCTATGGAAGGAACACCAGAGACATGGATAACTTGATTATTCTGGAGCTGCTAAGAGAGAACCAACTCTACATTACGATTGAAAAATGTGATTAACACAGACCGAGATCCAATTCCTTGTGCTATGTTATTTCACCACATGGTCTACAGATGGACACCTAACAATAATCAAAGCAATAGTAGACTGGCCTACTCCCAGAAACAAAAAGAAGTGCAACGCATCTTAGGTTTTTGCCACTTTTCTATAGACGCTATCATAAAGAAATTCTCGAAACAATTTTCTCCTATCACCCCAGTTGAGCTAAAGAAGAAAAATGCTTTTGTTTGGTCTCCTCAAGCATACAAGAATCCATTCACTAGTCTGAAGACCAAGTTCACTACAGCTCCACAGTATTAGTACATCCCAGCACCCAGAACCGCCTTCATTGGTGGAAGTATATGCTTCAAGACTGTGCCTGTAGGGGCCCAACTGTCTCAGAGAACAGGAGACAAGTGTTTATTGCATCCTTAGCTTTTCTCCCGAAAGTTTTTATCACCTGCTGAGAAGATTTATGATGTGGGGAATAAAAACTGTTAGCTACGTTCAGCCTTTAAGGAATGGAGAACATCATCTTCAAGGGAAACCTCACAACAAAATAATATTTCTGTACGGATCACCACGAAATCTGAATTCGTGATATCTGCCCAGTGTCTATCCACCTCGCCAAGCCGTTTGAGTATTTTTCTTAACCAATTCAACTTCATAATCTCTTTACAGACCCAGATCCCGTAATTGGGCAAGGCAGATGCTCTATCAAGAATGTTTCTCCAGTGATTCCGCACCTGCTATTCCACCTAAGACCATTGTTCCTTAGTCTAACGTTGTGGGAGTAAAAATTCATAAAAATGACTTGCTCAAAGAAATAAGGGAAGCCTATAACACCGACTCCTTACTGTCCCACCACCTGATGATTGTACAGTTGGTACTTAAGAACAAGATGTGGGAACCCACGGGCAGCAGCTACACATACCCGAAAAAGTCAGACTGAAGAATCCTGAGATAGCCCATGATTCCAAGATTGCCGGTCACTAAGGTGTGCAGAGACGCAGGAAATTTTTATACCCGATTCTTTGGGGCCCAATTCTCTAGAAGGATGTAATGAAGATGTAACATCTTGTGACATCTGTCGCTATATGCAAGACTCCACGTTCTCACCCTCTGGTCTACTACAGTCCTTTGCCGATCCCCTCTTCGCCCTGGGGTTTCATTTCCATGGACAATTTTCTGTCGTAGTCTCCCTATCTCAAAAGGAAAAATACAATTCTCGTGGTAAGTGGACTGACTCACCAAGGCTGCACAATTTCATCACCAATACTGGTCTACCTGCTGCTAAAGAACACTGCGGATCTCAATACTTACAGAATTTGTCTTTCGTCTCTTCATGGTGTATCCGTGAATGGAAGTTATCATCTCGGATCGTGGGGGTGCAGTTTTACATCAAAAATTTATGAGGCGGAGTTTTTGCTCACGCACTGGATATAGAATATAAAATCTATCATCCGCCTTTCATCCCTAGATCTAATGGACCAGACAGAACCACAAATCAGACCCTGGAACAGTAATCTTCGATGCAACATTTCTCATCTACAAGATGATTGGGCTGATCTGATTCCTAATGCCGAGTTCTCGTATAATAATTCCAAAATTGCCTCCCCAAACAGACTCCGTTTCTATTGGCAAATTTGGGGTACCATCCAAATATTCTTCAAGATTCCCTGCAGTTCCTCAATTCCAGCTGCCACGGAAAGGATCTCTGCACTACAGCAAAATTTTAACAACTACTGAAGGAAACACTAGAGAGGGCTCAATAAAGCTACAAGAAGATGGCAGATAGCACATCGTAAGCCAGCACCAACTTTAAAGTGGGGGATAAGGTATGCTTTCCACCAGAAATTTGAAAACTTAGAGTTCCTTCACCAAACGGGACGAAGTTTTTGTCGGGCCGTATAAGATCATCAAAATAATAGGTCCAGTAGCTGTTCGGCTCAAACTCCCACCATCTATGAAGATCCAATCCTGTGTTTTCATTGGTCTCTACTAAAACCTGCCGTGTCAACCCCTTCCCGGACGCAGTTCCTCTCCTCCTGAATGCATATGGAGATTGATGGGCAAGAACAGTTTTGTGGTGGAGTCAGATCCTGGACTCGAGAATTTTCAGAATCAGCTGCAGTACCTCATTAAGTGTCAAGGTTATGGGTCGGAAGAAAATTCGTGGAAACCTGTGAGTACCAACAATGCTCCACGACTGATCAAAAGTTTTCATCAAAGACATCCGGAGAGACCGATCAGATATCGTCCCAGCGGCCGCTGTAGATGTCGGGATGTAAATGATGTCAGCAACCGCCGATTGCTATACGCTTAGAACTTGTCTAACTGTGATTGCCCTTAAGTTTGCCCTCAGCGAAGATGGTGGATCGTGTACTCAGCTGGTTCAGCCATCTTTTTTCCCCTTTTCCTGTTCCTATATAAACTCCTCAAGCCGTGATGTCCCAATTGCTGAAGTATTGTGTTTAAGCTCCTGCTGTTTTTGCAGTCCTCTACGCCTGGAACTTACCTACCCTTAGTTCCTCTCATTTGCGGTTTACCCTGCAAACCCTCCTCATACCTACGTACCATCTACTTGCTCGCATGCCTCGACCTTGCCTAGGATCCAGTCTCCATCTCTGCTGGCCTCCGGTTCCAGTCTCTATTGCCTTCACTGTGTTCCAACCAGTCTCGCCATTGGATTCCATCTGTATCCACTAGTATCGGACAGTCCAAAGGTGAGATTTACCAAACACTAACAAAATAATAAAAAATAACATTTTGATTTTTACTTGCAAAAACAGTAGCAATGCAGTTACATGACAAAAATCTGCATAACTAAGCAGATGCTAAGTAGTTGCAAGTCAAGTTTATGTATAAAATAGCTAAGATGATTGTCTATAAAATGATGGTTACCTCATGTACAGAGCTGTAGTGGATGGTAAAATCCGGAGCCTGAAAATCAACAGTTCAAAACATTGTTACCCTTTTGCTTGTCAGTGTCTTTTCTACCTAAAGAGCTTGATTATTGTATCATAAGCTGATAAAAAGCCTGATGTTACCATTTTACGATCGTTCATACGATCTGGGGAAAAGTGTTAAAAGTGTGAAAAAGTAAAAAAAAAGTGTAAAAAACTAAAACACAAAAAATAAAATTAAAAAACACGTACACCGCCCTTTTCCTCTTTACAAACAGCAAGCACCCCAAAAAATAAATAAAGTACCCATATTTGGTATTGCCGCGTGCATAACGACCCACCCTATAAATCTGTCACATTAATTAACTTGTACGGTGAACGCCGTAAAACCCCCCCAAAAAAAAACAGTAACAGAATTGCGATTTTTGTTCATCCCGCAGCACATAAAATGGAGTAAAAAGTCATCAAAAATTCATATCAACATCAACGTGGTGTCCAATTACAATGTCAATTCATCCCTACAAAAAAAAAAGTCCTTACCGACAGCAGACTGTAAATACTGGAAAATAAAAAAAAGTTTATGGTCTCTCCGCAATACAGCAATGCCATAAATATTGTTATTACTCAATAAAACTTTTTTTTTTTTTTTTTTAATTGTGCTTCCACATAAAAAAACTATATAATTGGGGGTCACCTAATCGACTCAAACCCCCAGAGTAAAAAATACTTTCCGGATACGCACGGGGAGCGCTATTAAATAAATTTAAAAAAAAAACATAGATTTCAGTATTTTTTTTTTCACCCTGCCTTTCCAAAAAAGTTAAATTTAAAAGCGATCATAAAGCCTTGTCCCCCCAAAAAATGATACCAATAAAAACGTCAACTCATCCCGCAAAAAAAAGTCCCTATACAGCTCCGTTAACAGAAAAATAAAAAAAGTTATGGCTCTCAGACCGCGGTGATGCAAAAACGTGTTTTCCTTTTCAAATAAAAGTGTTAAAAGCAGTAAAACATTAAAAAAAATATACGAATTTGGTATCGCTGTAATCGTATCAACCTGCTGAGTAATACTAGCATGTCATTTATACCGCACAGTGACCGCTGTAAAAAATTAAAATTAAAACACTACCAGGATTGCTGTATTTTGTTCAAAATGCCTCACAAAAACCTTAATAAAAAGTAATCAAAGCATCATAAACACCCCACAATTTTACCAATAAAAACATCAACTCATCTCGCAAACAACAAGACCACAAGCAGCTTCGTATACAAAAAAATAAAAAAGTTATGGCTGTCAAAATAGGACAATATAAAAACGCAACTTTTTATAAACTCACTTCTATTGTGTAAAAGTAACAAAACATAAAAAAACTATATAAAATTTATATCATTGTAATTGTACCGATCTGCGTAGTAAAGTTATCATGTCATTTATCCCGTATGGCGAATACTGTAAAAATGAAGCCCAAAAACAATGTTGGAACTGCATTTTTTTTCCCCCATTTCATGGCCCAATGCTAAAAAAAACTACGGAACAATTGTGCGCCCAAAACGCAAAATAAACCCCTAGATGAGATCCCTGAGGGGTGTTGAATCCAAAATGGGCCAACTTCTGGAAGGTTTCACCTGTTCTAGTACTTTGGGGGCTTTGCAGATGCGACATGGCCCCACCAAAATCTTTGCTCCAAAAGCCAAATAACACTCCCTCCCTTGTACCCCCTGCCATGCGCCCAAACAGCAGTTTACACCCACATGTAGGGTATTGCCGAACTTGGAAGAAATTGCGTGACACAATTTGGGATGCCTTTTTTTCCTTGTAAAAATTAAACATTTTCAGCTAAAATTGCAGATTATTGGAAAAAAATTTTTTTTTTCCAGAGCCGAACACTAAAAAAATTTGTGAAACACCTGTGGGGTCAATATACTCACTGCACCTCTGGATATATTCCTTAAGGGGTGTAGTTTCCAATATGGGGTCTTTTTAGGGGAGTTTATTAGGTTTTGGCACCTTAGGATGTCCGCAAACCTGAAATGGCGCCTAAATAAAATTGTAATGAAAATGAGACCCCAGAGTCCACTAGGTGTTCCTCCTATTCTGAGGCTTGTGGTTGAGGCAAATAGCGCACTAGGGCCACATATGGGATATCTCTGAAAACGTCAGAAGCTGAGGAATTGATATTAAGCTGCACTTACCTGGTCACATCTACTGTGTTCCAGTGAATAACAGATAAAAATTGAAAATCTGCAAAAAAAGTGAAATTTTGAAATTTCACCTCCACTTTGCTTTAATTTCTGTGAAATATCTCAAGGGTCAACAAACTTCTTAAATGCTTTTTTATATACTTTAAGGGTGTAGTTTCTTAGATGGGGTCATTTATTGGGGTATCTAACAAACAGGCCCCTCAGAGCCACATCAGAACTGGACTGGTCATTAAAAAAATCTATTTTGCAAATTTTCTTGAAAATGTGAAAAAGTTACTATATTTCTAAGCCCCTTAATGTGGTAAAAAAAAAAAAAACATTTAAAAAAATGATGCCAACTCACAGTAGACTTATGGTAGATGCTAGTTATAAACTATTTTGAGTGGAATAAATATCTGTCATACAGGCAGAAATTTTTCAACTTTGAAAATTGCAAATTTTTGCAAATTTTCATATCTTGATATTTTTTACAAATAAACAAGGATTTTTTGGACACAATGCACAAAGTGTCACGAGAAAGCAATCTCTGAATCACTTGAATAGGTAAAAGTGTCAAAAAGTTATTCTCACATAAAGTGACACGTCAAATTTTAAAACTAGGGCTCTGTCAGGAAGGCCAAAACTGGCTCCAACGGTAAGGGGTTAAAAAATAATTTTTTTTACTTTACTCCATTTATTCTTGTGCTTCATTTAAACCGTAAAGTGATAGTGTATGAAGATGAAATATCTGTAGCGGGTGGTCCCGCTCCTCTGGCCGCGGGCACACCCGTGGCCGCCCCCCCCGGGTGCCTGCCAGGGGTCGGGTGGCGCCGCTGGCCGTGGGACGGGCTATGGGTCCACTCGCCCTGGAGACTCACCTGACCTCGTTCCTGACACGTCCGCGCCCACTGCCAGCCGAGGCGCGCGCGCCCGCTCTCGTTCTTGTAAATTTAAAGTGCCAGCGCCCCGGTAATTGGCTAATTGCCGGGCGCTTCCCCTATTATGGTTTTGCTCCACGGCATTCCCCTTTCTGGGTCTATTTTCCTCGTGCCCAAAAAAAGCGTTCTTTAAGTGGTTTTGCCTTTTTCC
>JAODAL010066195.1:0-17882 GCA_025379985.1 Phyllomedusa bahiana | reverse complement strand
GGTTTGATTTTTTTGGGGGGTTTTGGGGGGGGAAAATTAATTTTGGGGAGGGGGGTTCAAGGGGGTAAGATTAAAGTCAGAGTGGTGTATAGAATAGGGGAAAATATCATAGGGGGAAAGGGGAATTTTTGGGAAGATATCATGAAAAATGTCTCTGGGGGCAATTTGGTGCTTTTTCGCAATAATTCCTATTAAATACATCCTAATGAACCTAGTAACGGCTGTTGTTTTGTTGTTTATTTTCCTTTTTCACCTAGATGAGGGTGTGCGGGGGGTTAGGGCTGAGGATTAAAATTTTTCATAGAGGGGGAGGGAGTGGGGGGTACTTTTGGCCTTACTTGCTAGGGCACTACAATGCCTTGTCCCGGCCCTGGGTATGGATCAGGATACCTTTTTTAAGGTATCTCAATGGATACCTGCGATGGAGCCCGGAAACGTTATGTGAATGGGAACTTGATGATTTAAGTATGAGTACCAGCTGCATACAAGCTTTTCCCCTTTTGAGTTACATGCAACCATGTGGACTGCAGTGATCACTCAGTAGTTAAAATTACACATTAGTGCTGCAGAAAGTCTCAGTGTAGCCCAGGCCTAAGGGTAAGGCTATGCTCAGACGGCTTAAATTGGGGCACATTTCACCACGTATTAAAGAGCTTTACTGCGCCTTATACGAGCGAAATGCGCCCAGTTCATTACGTAATCCACAGTTCTCATAGATCGTATTGTACGAGCGGGGAGATAATTGACATGTCATTTATTCACGGCGCTTACGTGCCGCGAGTAATGACAGTCTATGGGGCCTCGTGGGGGTACGCGCGACCTTCCGAACACCGACATAATTGCGGGGTGTACTGTATGCCCCGCAATTACTCTGTGTTAACATAGCCTAACGGTACGTTCACATGGCTGATTTGAACACTGATTCTGGGACGGATTCAGCGCTGTATCTGCCTTAGAATCAGCGTCCAATCCGACTGCAATCCTTCTTACATTGTTTGCTATGGTCAGGAGTGTAGCTACAGGGGGTGCAGCGGCAGCAGTCGCTACCGGGCCCGGCAGCTTGAGGGGGCCCAAAAGCCCTTCTGCCACATATGAAGACACCACTATTGTAAATGGCCCATGGTAACTGTGGGGCCCCATTTCACTTTTTGCACTAGGGCCCCAGAGCTTGAAGTTATGCCTCTGGCTATGGTATATCGGTGTCACTGGTTTTCCTCAGTGCTATTTTCTTTTTAGCAATGGTAAAGAATTGACATGTTAATTCTTGAGGCGGATTCTGTGACCTCATATTATGTAGGAGACTGAAAATCTGCCTCTGAAAATCAGCATCAAATCTTTGTCTTACAAGCACAGGTAATGGGACGACGATTCAACGCCGATTCCGCGCTGAAATTTGCAACACCCAATTCATCATGTGAACATGCCTTAAGGAGAATGTGGCTGAGAACAGTGATGGTGAGGCTGCAGCTGTGGTTTTTACATTTACAATTTTGTGAGTAAATCTGGTGTTTACAAGCAAGTTTGTGCAGCCCTTTAAAAATCAATTCAAAATTTGTGTATACTTACCCTAACCACACCCTTGTAATAAAATGTGTCCCTACACAGACTGATATCGTCAGCGTTGACTGGACACTGTTATTGTGTAGGAACATAGGCCTTTAACAAAGGGATAGGTAACATCATTTATTTCCAGTAGGAATAACAGAGGAATAGCCCAATATTGAATTTAATAAGAGAAGATACTCGAGAACTGTTATTTCATGGGAAAATTATATATTTTTTTTAAAAACATTCATATCAGGAGGGGTTGTCAACGGGTTCTCTCAATTGTTATGTATTCTGGCTGCGAATACGGTTTTCTAGTTTCTTGAGCAGGGTGATAACACTCTGTAGACAAGCAATGTAGAAATAGTATTTCACTACTATGTGGTATGGATACTACATGCTACTATTATTGGTTATATTGGTGCATAGTGGTAGCCATATTTGTTCTGGCTAAAAGAGCATGTTTGCCCCTGTTCCATATGATTAGGTGTTTAACCGTGTAATTTTTTCATTATTTTATGCTGGTTTTTTATTTTAATTTTAGTGTGTTTTAAATATTTAAAGGGTGTTATAAAGTAAAGCAGAATCCGTCACAACACACACAGCATGCCGCTACTGTTTTGCGATGGGGGCGTTTTTTAAATGAGTGCTGGTGAGTTTTGTCTTCCAGGGCTGCTTTTTGGTCCAAGTCTGGCCCTGGTATTTGGACCCTAACATATGGTACACTGTTAAAAGATCCCCCTGTATGTGTGTTTAAAAAAGGTTGTACCCTTGGTGACCATGTACTCTGACATTAAAACTTGTATCAGTTGACAGACAAACTTGATATTGGGAAAACTGGCACGTTCCCTTGCCTGAACTGCCTTAATTGTTCTTCCATAATAAAGGGCTCTAATATTAAACATCCTTTAAAAGGCACAGAAATTAAAATGAGAGTTTTTTTTTATATGCAACACAATGCAAGTCGTTTATGTAATTAAATATCCTTGCGGGAAGGTGTATGTAGGATAGACGAGCAGACCCGTAAGAATTCATATGAACGAACACCGGTCTGCTATCCGTTTATTCAAACAAAAAAGCAAAGAAGAGATCGAAGCCAAAAAAGGTTTCGGTGAAACCACGATAGCACGTCATTTTGTAGAAGCAAAACACGGGGTAACAGAATTCTACCATTGTTTGCACTAAAGACTTTAGGAGCTCTGGAGATGGCTCATATGGAGACTATTTGCTGTTGAGGTATACATTTTGTGAAAAAGGTTGTAACTTTTATTGCAACAGTTTACTTGGATTCCCTGACCTCCTGCCCACCTTTTTGACATCTGTTTTTCTGTACCTTTTCTACCTTCTCTGGTTCTGACTCATTTTTGCCTGACCTGTCTACATTGTGTTTGTCTGCCTGGTCTTTGTTCTTTGTTTCACCTTAAACAGTGTAGTGTCGTCCAGTTGTCGCCGATCACCTAGGGTTCGGCCAGCAAGTAGGCAGGGACAGAGCTGGAGGGCTTAGCGCTAGGGCTCACTGTCTGTCTTTCCTGTTTGAGTCCTAGGGTCCCGTTACATTATCACAAGCTCTAAAAAAAAATTCTCTCCAGCCATCCCTATTCTGTAGCTAACTAATTGGATGGAGGGCCTGGTTAATCTAATATCTGACCTGGTTATACAGGTATGTCTCCTTACCCAGCACCAAGCGGCTGCCTTCCCATAACCAACAGGCAGCTGTCGTCAGTGGACGACCAAAGTTTGACATTTTTTCGGGAGTCGTGTTGGATTTTACTTTAGGATCAAGCCACTTGCCTCTGAGACCCAAATGGTGGTCATAATGGTCTCCCTTTTACAAGGGGATTCCCAAGAATGGGCTCGCAAACTCTCTCCCACAGCTCCAGAGTGAAATTCTTTCGACCAGTTTTTCCAGTCCCTTGGGCTCATATATTCTGAGCCAGACCACACATCACTTGCAGAAACTCAGCTCTTGACAATACGACAATGGAAAAGTTTGGTTGAGGAATACTCGCAAGTGGTGTGTGTGACTGCTGCATGGTGTGACCCAGCATTAGAGGCCCTATTTAGAAGGAGCCTATCTGATGCCATCAAAGACATCTGGGTCAGCCACCACAAACCAAGTACTTTAGAGCAGGCCATTGCTCTCACTGTCCAAATAAAACTGTAGGCTTTTTTGAGAGAGGAAATGAGAAAGTGAGGACCTGACCATCCTTCCATGTCAGTATGCTTTTTCTTCCTCCTTTAAAAAACCTGTCCCTTTCCCTTCCACCCTGAAAGAGGAGCCAATGCAGCTCAGAGTCATGAACGCTAAAACCAGGAGGAAGCACCAGATGAGAAACGCTCTGTGTCTTTAATGTGGCAAAACTGGTCATTTTCTTCGGAGCTGTCCCACCAGACCTGGTCCTAGCAGGTAAATCTTCAGTGCCTGTTTGGTAGTCACAGGGGCCACTCAGGCATCCAGGTACATATTGAGTCTATTTCTAAAGTATTATTGCCAGTGTCCTTGTTTTTTAATTCTAAATCTGTACAGGAATTGATTGATTTTCCGGAGCACCTGCTAACTTTATGGATTCTTTCCTTTTCAGTCAGCCTTGGGCCTGGACTTAAAGTTGGAGCATCCTTTTCCTGTTATGGGAGCCAACCTCACCCCGTTGGCAGAAGGGAGTATCCGCTTCAAAACCCCCCAGTTGTATTTGTTGGTCATGGAAAATTTGGCATCAAATATTGTTTTGCGTCTCCCTTGGTTGCATAATCATAGCCCCCTTTTTTGGAGTAGTGGGGAATTGATTACATGGGGTCCTCAATGCTCCCCCTACTATGTTTCTCTATAGTTGTCTGGTTCCCTGATGGAGGATGCCAACTCTCCTGATTTCATTTCTGACTTTGCTGATGTTCCTGACAAAACAAATTGGCTAATTTTTTGCCAACTCATGGGTCTGGCGATTGGAGGTGTTGAGTTCCTTTCCAGGTTGGACACCCCAATGAAAGGATTTTCAATTTGTCAGCCCCTGAGTGTGAGGCTGTTCTTGAGAAAAATGTGCTTCCCGGGGTTGTGGTCGCAACCCTTGCTCATGATCTTGTTTCCTTGTTTTCCGATTCTCAGGATCGGGCCACTCGTAGCATCCTGCAGGCAGTGGGCTGGTATATCTGATACTTCTCCACCTGTTCCACAAGAGGAAAAATGACTGTGGACAGAAGTAGAGGAAAAATGACTGTGCACTGTCTGGGCTCAGGCTTCTCTAAAAAATGGTCAAAGCCCCAAGTCAACCAAAATGTTTTGCCAACAAAAAGTGTTCTGTAGGTCCTGATTAGCTCTGGGTGATAAAGTTTGATTATTTAATAAGAACCTGCACCTTAAGGTTCCTTCTGGGGAATTAGCCCCAGGTCGTATAAAGCGATGCTATCGCCAGAGCTCTTCCAGGTTTGGTGGATCTATTGTTGGTCCAGAGGCCTCTCATAAAAGGAGGTTACTGTCATGACTGTGCCTGTTCAGACTATAGCACAGTCCTCTGTCCGTAAGGTACAGCCGAAACTGCGCTTTTGGTCAAGATTTGTACCTGTATTGTGCATGTTCTTTGCCCTGTCTGAACATGGTCTGATTCTGTACTGATTGGGGTGTGATTGACTGCTTCACCAAACCCATGAACAGGGTAGCAGATTGTTTTGCTTGAGTGGTGAGTGACAGCTGCCTTCACCACTCAGCTTTTTTGCCTGTTTGGACCGGACCTCTGACTTCCAGACCACACAGAACACAGACAATCATGCTTTGGAATCGGACTCTGACATCCCATATAAAGACCACATTTCTGTTTGTCTAGTGTTTGTGATAGACTTCAGCTAGCACTTCTCCCTAAATAGTTTACTTGGATTTCCTAACCTTGTGCCCGCCTTTTTGACATCAGTTTATTGCCTGTCACTTCTGTATATTTTCTGCCTTGGTTCTGACCCATTTTCACCTGAGCTCTCTACATTGTGTTTGTCTGTTTGGTCTTTGTTCTGTGTTTTACCTTACCCAGTGTAGGGGCTGTCGTCCAGTTGTCGCCAACCACCCAGGGTCAGGCCGGCCGGTAGGCCGGAAGTGCTGGGGGGCTTAGCGCTAGGGCTCACTGTCTGTATTTCCTGTTCGAGTCCTAGAAGGGTCACTTATTTATATGTTGGCCAGCTGGCTATCATGGGAGAGCAATAACAACTCACACAATTTGGTGAAGCAGAATGGATCTGAGAGCCCCACATTATATGTTTTTTTTTTATACTGAGGGTGGTACTTAAAATCATATGATTAATGACAAAATTACATTAACCTATATTTACTAAAAATTAAGTTAAATTCATAAATATCTTTATAAATCTTGTTAGTAAATTCAGGTGTTAATTATCATGGAGGTCAAATTACACAGCTACTGTGAATATAGAAAATAATTGGTGCAGAATAATCTGATTGTCAATTTGTCAGTGAAATCAGAAGATTAAAAGTTACATATAATGAGAACAAGAAATATTCAGCCTTGAATATTCCTGACAAACAACATTATATTTATAAAATTAAAAATTAAACAAAATAAGTGATTTTTGGACTTATTATATATTTACCATTCCACAAAAAGGGAGCTTTGGCTTATTGTAAAAGAACCCTTTTCCTTTGGGACAAAACATTCGTAATGTGTGCCCCACCTTTTCCGTCTAAAAGGATCATGAATTGCAAATTGCATAAATGTGGTGAGTGGTGAGAGGGAGATAACCGGCCCCCAAGGTGGGAAAGCTATTTGTTTCCCTCCTGTTTTGCCCTGGGTTTTTTTAATTATTATATGCACCCTTAAATTAAACATATTGGTTCTTAAAAATCTGTACTTATCTAGCCCAAAGACATATAAGTACATTTAACCCTTGACCTCAGTTTAAAATAATGCAAAAGTCAAATTTCCCCATTTTTTAGTATATCATTAAAGGGTTTTATTGCTATGGCATTTTTTAGTGATGGGATTTGCATAAAGAACATTTATCTTCTATTCACAGAAAGGAAAATAAATATCTGTCAGCCGGGTCTGACTACTGCGACTCCCAAAACACAAAAATATGCAAATTTTAAGGAAATAAAGCTTTGTCTCATAAAAAAGGATTAGCTTTCAAGGTGGGGAAAATGAAAAAAACAGTTTTTTCCCAAAAATACATTACTCTTTTGATTTCCCTTGGTTGGGGGAGTAAAAGAGATTTTATCGCTAAAAGAAAACCCGCAGGTTCCCCTGCTGTCCCTTCCTGTTTACACAGAAAGCAGGGAGGTGACATGCCCCGGGACAAGACAGCAATTGAAAACAGAGTGTGTTATCTTAACAAAAAAAAAAGGATATTAATTACCTTTGGGTTTGTTTACTTTGAGCTCTGAAAAGCCTTCTGCGCTATAGTTTATGTTTTTCAAGGGAGTGCAATTAAAAAAGCTGGAATATGCAAATCACTCTAAAAGAAAACCCCACAGCCTGACCAGGAAGGGGAGGGAGTGTAAATCTGAAAGCACCTGGGCTCTGTGAAAAAAGCTGGTGAGAAACCCTTTTACAGGTTTTTTTTTTTTTTACTAAAAAAATTTTTAGGCGGGGAGAGGTGACAATGTAGACGCATAATAATTATTGAAGGGGAATTTAAGTATGTTTTTATTAACCCTTAAAAGCTAAACAACAAAAATTTAAGTACAAAATAAATGAAAAAGTAAATACAGACAAAGCAAAATAATAATGATAATAAAATATTATCCTAAACCACAACTCTTAGGTTATGTTCAGACTGCATTTTTCCTTATTTACAACGTTTTACGCACTGAAAAATTAAACAAAAAATAGCCCCCAAAGACAAGCTTTTTTTAAATCTTTTCTCATTACTATAATGTAAAAAAACGCCTTATTATTCACACAAAACATATTTCACAGCATAAATTTGGGGGTGTTTTTTTTTGGGTGTAATTAAAGGCCCTTTAAAAAATAAGTACATAATTCTTGGGCATTTTTTTTCTTGTGAAATCCCCAAAGGAAAACGTGAGGTCAGGGTTTTTTTTCAAAATATGTTCCAAAATACACTTCAAATAGCCTCAACAGGTGTTTTTTTAAGCAGATTTTGAAGCGCAACTTTACCTTTAATAAACACGTGTGAAATACCTTTAGCCCCACTCTGATGACTTTAAAAAGTATGTATCACCTATACAAAATGACAATCACTGGGAAAACTGGCAAAGTTAAAAACCCTTATAGTGAAAGCTTTTGCTTTAAAAAATTGGGAAAAATGTTTAGAAATTTTTTCTAAAATTTTTAAAATAAGTTAAATGTAAAATTATTAAAAATAAAGACAAAAACATTTTTAAAAAACCGATGAGAGAAATCATTATAGTTACAAAAATGTGTATGGAAATAAGGGAAAGTGCCTGGTATGGGAATAACTGGGCAGGTACTAGAAATTTGTTAAAAAAAATGGAATGTAAACCCCTCAAATGTTTTTTTAACTAATCGTCTTATGTCCTAGTGAAAAGAAAAATTTGCAATGATGTTCCTAGGCATGAGTTTTCAGACATTTACACATCTTTGGATTATTTACTTGCTTTTTTCTTCAATGAACTTAGGGGAACCAGCCTTTAGGAGGACATGTTTAGCATAGGAAAAATCAAAAAGGTAGTAGTAGCAAGCACGTGGGATAGAAATTTCCCCTCTATCAAGTAATGTTCAAAACGATGACATCTGGCTCACTACCTTTTTTTTAACGGAACCATCAAACGCAAGAGAGCAGTCAGAAAACAAGATCAGATTTTTGCACCCGAGTTTCGACGCATACAATGAAGAAAACACGGTATCAAACTTGTCTAGCTACTATTTATCTAATGCCACAAATATCTGTTTTGTCTAAAGGTTTGCGGTTTTCACCAACCCATTCATTTTGATATACTACTCCACAATTGCTTGATGTTAAGAGGTCTAGCAAGACTCTTAACTTAAATAACCATTTCTTTCAGATAAAATGAAAAAGTCGCATTAAAGTACGGAACCAATCAAGAACTATTAAATTCAATTTTTCTTTAAGAACTAAATCTCTGCTCGATTGCAAAGTTTAGAAGTTAAAGGTCACAAAATATTTCCCAATCTAAAGCTTTCCATGTTTTGAACCCCAATTTTTATCCACTTCGGTCCAGACCGGGAGTTATAGACCTATTTCAGGAAACAATAGAAAAGGTCTTACAGATCTATATGATTGTTCTGTAGTTAGTAACAGTAATAGATCGAATAATTTAAAACAGCATGAAATTGTTGCATTAAAGTCTTTAAAACAAAACAAGAACATAGTAATCAAAAAAGCAGATAAAGGGGAGGGGGGCTATCATAATATTAGATTCTGGTTTGTACAAAAAACTCAACTAATCAATTTTAGAGGAGCATAATATGTATCGCACCCTGTCTAATAATCCTACTCAGGATATCTGAACAGGTAACGTTTAATCCCATGCTGTTTACGTTTGAATCGGAAATGTATGATCCATGCCGTCTAATTGACATGTTAGATACAATCCTAAACCGTTGACAGAAAGTGTAAAATGGGAAGGGAACTTAAAATGTTATTCACACATGCTAGAAGTCTTGCAACCCAAAATGGAGGGAACTTGAGGGTAGTTGTAGAAGAGCTGATTGATGTGGTAGGTATTAGCTGAAAACAATGGCTGGACTCCTCGCATGATTGGGCGGCAACCTTCAAGTTTTTAATCTATTTAGGAAAGGACAGAGTGAACAGGAGGGGAGGAGGAGTGTGTATGTAAGGGTGATATGAAGGCAAATTGTGAAATGAGGTAATACAGGCAGAGTAGCTAATTGATGGTGGAACATTGTGGGTGGGAAATACAAGGGGGTGGAATGCAGAAATATTATTTTTGGTGTCATTATAGGCCCCTGAACATCACTGAGAAGATAAGAACAGGTGCATAATCAAATGGTGCGAGCAGCATAGGAAGGTACAGTGATAATATGGGTGACTTTCATTTCCCAGCGCATTGACTGGGGTCACGGTTCTGCATCAACTGAAGGGACAGTTCCTCAATCCGTTAAAGGATAAATTTTCTGGGGCAGTTTGTGGAGGAACCCCACTAGAAATGATGCTCTGTTGGATCTGGTACTTTCTAACAAAGCAGAGTTGTCGGAGCAGTCACGGTTTTTGAAAATCATGGTAACAGTGACACAATATAATTTCATTATTGGTAAACTGAAAAAAAAAAACAGAACGGAGGCAAAAACATTTAATTTTAAAGGGCAAATTTTTCCTTATTTAAGAGAGAGACGCAAACAGGACCTAGACTAGAGAAGTATTGGCTAATAGTGATATAAGAAGCCACATGGGGGAGTTTAAATGTACTTTGGGAAATTTATTGCAAAATATATTCCTATGGGTAACAAGTATAGGCGACTTAAACTCAAACAACATGGCTTCTGCCTTCTGTTAAGAGGGCAATAAAAATAAAAAGGGTCATTTAAAATATAAGTCAGAGGCTCAGAATCAGCCTTTGAAAATTACAAGAGCTTAATAGAATCTGTAAAAAAGTGTAAAAGCAGCTAAAATTCAAAATGAAAGGCAGGGTGGCCAGACAGGCAAGACTAACCCCAAGCGTTATTTAAGATATAAATGCCAAAAACCCAAAATCCAGGGCAAATATGACCTTTAAAAACCTGTGATGGGTGTGGTCACTGGTGACCAAGAGAAGGCAGAGGTACTAAATAGGTTCTTAGCTCAGATATTATTGTCAAGAGTAGTAGGTGATGGGGGTGGCCAAGTGCAGATGTAGGTGGTGCCCGTACGGTTTAACCTCATCTACTATAATTAATTGACTCCGTGTAGAAAAGTCAAAATAAGTTAAATAAAAATGAATGTTTGAACAAGCTCAGGCCCTGTGGCAATTCACCCTCAAGAGTTCTTAAAGAGCTCAGCTCGGTTATCTCTGTGCCCTGTACATGATATTTAGCGACTTCCCTGGTGACTGGTATAGTACCCAGGAGACTGGCGCAAGCAAATGTAGTTCCCATCTTCACAAAAGGTTCCAAGGTCTGTGCCCAGGTACATTATAGACAGTAAGTTTAACATCTGTTGTCTGGGAAAATGTTTGAGGGGCTATACGGGACTATATACAGAAGTATGTGACAAAACCAAATATTATTGTCATTGCCAGATGGATTTAAAAAGGGACAGAAGCTGTCAGACATCTGAATCTGTTTTTATGAAGAGGGGTGCGTGTAGAAAGTCTGGATAGCGGGGCAGTGTGGCTGTTGTGTTTTTCGCTTTAGCAACGCATTTTGGACCACTCGTCCCACATAACTGTTTGTTAGGTAAATTAGAATCCATTGGTTTAGAGATCACAGTCTGTATTGGATTCAAAACTGTCTGCTAGATCGTACTCTGATGAGTGGTGGTAAATGACTCCTACTCTGAGTGGGTCCCCGGTTGGGAGTGGTGTGCCGCAGGGACTCAGCTCTTAGGTCCTCTTTATTTAATGTATAAATTAAAAGTGATGTATTGGACGGGATTCAATAGACGGGTTTCGATTTTTGCAGATGCCAATCAAGCTATGCAGGGTAGTGCGAATCTATGGAAGATGCGCATAAATTGCATGCAGACTGGACACACTGGAGTGCTTGGGCTCAACTTGGCAAATGGGGTTCAATCGCAGGATAAATGTAAGGGTCTGCATCTGCGGTAGAAATAATCTACAGGATATATGTCTAGGGCCGTGATGGCGAACCTTTTTGAGACGAGTGCCCGAAAACTGCGACCAAAAAATACCTTAGTTACGCAACGGGTCGCCGGACGACGGCACGAAAGCAGGTGAAGTAACGTTGGGAAAGCAGGGTCGCACACTAATTAATACAAGGGAAGTGACAGCCGCTTAGCCCATCCCTCTGCCATATTTCACTATACAGTGACCTATAGGAGGTAAATAGCAGTGTACACAGGTTGCTCAGCAGAACAGGTTGGACAATAATACCGCAAACACCACCACATAGTGACTGAATTATACCACCACGTATCACCACCACCACCACCACCACATAGTGACTGATAATACCATTACCACCCACATAGTGGACTGAATTAATACACAACACCACCACCACATAGTGACTGAATATACACAACACCACACCAATAGTGACTGAATAATACCACACACCGACACCACCACCACAGCGTGTCTGAATATACCACACCACCACCACCACCACATAGTGGACTGACTATACCACACAACACCACCACCACATAGTGACTGAATAATACCTCCACATAGTGATGATATACTACCACAACAACACCACCCACATCGGTGACTGAATAATACACAACACACCACCACCACATATGTGACTGAATAATACCACCACATCGTGAATGAATAATACCAACCACATAGTGACTGAATACATACCACAACACACCACCCCACATAGTGTCTGAATAATACCACCACATAGTGACTCGAATATTCCAAACACCACCACCACACATAGTCGAACTGAATAATACCACAACACCTCACCACCACATAGTGATTGAAATAATACCAAAACACTCACCCACCACCACATAGTGACTGATTTACACCACGTATCACACCACATTGTGACTGAATAATACCACATCCACCACACACATAGTGACTGAATAATACCACAACCCACACCACACACATAGTGACTGAATTATACATCCAGTCTCACCACCACAAGTGACTGAATAATACCACAACACCACCCCACATAGTGACTGAAATTATACCACAACACCACCACATAGTGACTGACTAATACCGCTACGTATCGCCACCACAAAGTGACTGAATGATACCACAACACCACCACCGCAACAAAGTGACTGAATAATACCGACACACCTCACCACCAACATAGTGACTGAAATAATACCGCACACCATTACTAAATATAAACCACTTACACTTTGCACACATATAAAGAAGGATTACATTTCAGGCACATTTTGTGATCACATGTGCGTTTCTCCAGAAAGTCGTTCACATTCCGGTTTCTTCTCCAACCGGTTTTTTCACACCTTCATGCTGATTTCTCCCGACACACTATCCTGCTGATTTAGGACACAAATATATTGGAATCCTCACTTTTCCAGCAACTCCGTACTTATAATTATATAAGTCCCCTAAGTTAGGTAGTTGTATAGGTCCCCTCAATTAGGTAGGTATATAGATATAGGTCCCCTCAGGCAGAGAGGTACTTCGATATAGTCCCCACAGGCAGTATACAGCTCCCCACAGGCAGTATACAGCTCCCCTACAGGCAGTATACCGTCCCCACAGGCAAATTACAGCTCTCCACCAGCAGTATACAAGATAACTCTTCCCACCAGCAGTATACAGTAAAAATCTCCCACCAAACGTATATAAGATTATCTCTGCCACAGAGTATCATAGCCATGCTCTCCACAGTAGTATATAGATCTCTTCCCACTAGTAGTATAGAGATCTCTCTCCCCACAGTCGTAAATAGATCTCTTCCCCACAGTTGTATATAGATTATCTTCCCACAGGGCAGGTATATAGTATAACTCTCCCCACAGCAGTATAAGCCAGCTCTCCCACAGTAGTATATAGATTTTTCTCCACACTAGCAGGTATATAGTTATCTCTCCCCACCGCAGTATATGATATCTCTCCCCAGCAGTATATAAGATTAAACTCTCCCCAAAGCAGTATAAGCCTCGCTCTCCCCACAGCAGTATATAGCCGGCTCCCCCGGCTTATTAGCCGGCTGCCCCGGCCTGTATATAGCCGGCTGCCCCGGCCTGTATATAGCCGGCTCCCCCGGCCTGTATATAGCCGGCTCCCCCGGCCTGTATATAGCCGGCTCCCCCGGCCTGTATATAGCCGGCTCTCCACTGCAGTATCATTGCCAGCTCCCCCCAGCAGCCTGTAGTAGCCAGTCTCCCCACCAGCCTGTATGTAGCCAGCTCTCCCACAGCTGTATATAGCCAGCTCTCCCACAGCCTGTATATTAGCCAGGACTTCCCCCACCAGCCTGTATATAGCCATGACTCCCCACAGCCTGTCTATTTAAAAACCAGGACTCCCCACCCGCCTGTATATAGCAGGACTTCCCCACCAGCTGTATCTAGCCAGCCTTCCCACCAGCTGTAGTATAGCCAGCACTTCCACCAGCTGTATATAGCCAGTCTCCCACCAGCTGTTATATATGCCAGCTCTCCCACCACCCTGTATATAGCCAGGACTCTGCCCACAGCCTGTATATAGCCAGGACTCTGCCCACAGCCTGTATATAGCCAGGACTCTGCCCACAGCCTGTATATAGCCCGCTCTCCCCACAGCCTGTATATAGCCAGCACGCCCCACCAGCCTGTATTGCCAGCACGCCCCACCAGCCTGTATATAGCCGACTCCCCAACACGCTGGTATATACCCAGGCACGCCCACCAGCCTGTATATAGCCAGCACGCCCCACACAGCTGTATTATAGCCGGGACTCCCCACCAGCCTGATATAGCTAGCATCCCCACTGTCGTATATAGCCAGCACTCCCCCACCAGCCTGTATATATAGCCCGCACTCTCCACCCAGCCTGTATCTAGCCAGAATTCCCCACCAGCCTGTATTCGCAGCACTCCCACCAAGCTGTATATAGCCAGCACTCCCACCAGCTCCGTGTATATAGCCAGCACTCCCCACCAGCCTTGTATATAGCCAGCCTCCCACCAGCATGGATCTAGCCAGCACTCCCCACCAGCCTGTATATAGCCAGCACTCCCACAGCCTGTATATAGCCAGCACTCCCCACCAGCCGGTATATAGCCAGCCGCCCCACCAGCCTGTATTTAGCCAGGACGCCCCACCAGCCAGTATATATCCAGCAGCCCACCAGCCTGTATTTAGCCAGGAGTCCCACCAGCCTGTATATAGCCAGCACGCCCCACCAGCCTGTATATAGCCAGGACTCCCCACCAGCTCTTATAGCCAGCTCTCCCACCAGCCTGTATATACGCCAGCAGCCCCACCAGCCTGTCTATAGCCAGCTCTCCCACCCTGCCTGTATATAGCCAGGACTCTGACCACATGTGTATATAGCAGGACTCTGCCACAGCTGTATATAGCTAGGGACTCTGCCACAGCCCTGTAAATAGCCAGACTTACCCACAGCCATGTATACGCCTGCTCACCCCCAGCCGCCTGTATTAATAGCTGCTCCCCCAGCGCCTGTATATAGCCTGTCACCCCCCAGCCGCCTGTATGAAGCCTGCTCCACAGCCGCCTGTATTGAGGCTGCTCCCCCCCCAGCCGCCTGTATAGCCTGCTCACCCCCAGCCGTCTGTATAGAGCCTGCTCCCCCAGCCGCCTGTATAGAGCCTGCTCACCCCCAGCCACCTGTATAGAGCCTGCTCACCCCCCAGCCACAGAATAGGAGCTGCTCACCCCCCAGCCGCCTGTATAGAGCCTGCTCACCCCCAGCCGCCTGTATAGAGCCTGCTCACCCCCCAGCCGCCTGTATAGAGCCTGCTCACCCCCCAGCCGCCTGTATAGAGCCTGCTCACCCCCAGCCGCCTGTATATAGCCTGCTCCCGCCCAGCCGCCTGTATATAGCCTGCTCACCCCCCAGCCGCCTGTATATAGCCTGCTCACCCCCAGCCGCCTGTATATAGCCTGCTCACCCCCAGCCGCTGTATCTAGCCTGCGCTCCCCCCCCAGCCTCCTGTATATAGCCTGTCCACCCCTAATAACCCACTAATTACTCACGTTACTTCCGTCCCAGCCGCCCGCTCCTCTTCTGTCTTCATCTCTCCTCGCGCGGGTACGTTCCTCCGTCAGCTCCTCAGGCGCACAGCCTATGACGGGCTGTGCGCCCGAGGACAGGCAGCGGCGCGATGATGTAATTACATCGCGTCGCTGCCAAGCTGACAACATGGGACGCCGCGCACCCTCAGTGCTGAGGGTCCGCGGTGGGTCCCGACTGCCGCTGTGTGAGCCCTGGGGCTGCCGAAGGCCCCCAGGTCCGACACTGTGAACCCGCCGCCGAGCCCTGCTGGTGCGGCGTCCGGGTGACAGTACAGGAAATATGTGCCAGCCGGTGGCAGGCTGGCATGCGTTGCCAGCAGAGGGTGGCCCTGCGGCCACCTCGCGGCACGCGTGCCCATAGATTCGCCCACCGTGTCCTAGGGGGAGAAAAACTTGGAGAATCGCTTGTTGAAAAAGATTCTGTGCATCTTGTTGGTCATAGCCTACAGAATCAGATGCACTGTCAATCAGCTGCCTCTAGGGCAAGTAAGATATTGGGTGTATTAAAGCAGGCATGGAGTCGCGGACAAGGATTGTAATTTACCACTGTACAAAGCATTGGTGCGTCCTCACTTAGAAGATATGCTGTTCGTTCTGGGCCCAGTTTATAGAAGTGATGTTGTAATGGAGTAGAGAGCAGTACAAAGAAGGAGCAAACCAAAATTATAAGGGAATGGAGCGTTCTTAGTTATTGAGAGGTTAGTAGAATGAAACTAAATTGTCTTGAGAAAAGACGGCCCGGGGGACCTGATTAATTTATATAAATATATCAATGGTCCTACAAAAAAGTATGAGGGAAAAACTGTTTCCGGGGAAGCCCCTCAAAGACAAGGGGACATTCCCTTCGACTAGGGAAAAAGGATTCCATCTCCAGAGGAGAAGAGCATTCTTCACTGTAAGAAACTGTGAATCTGTGACTCAACTGCCTGAGGAGCTGGTCACAGCAGGAACTGTGGAGGAGTTTCAGGGAAGGTTAGATACCTACCTGGAACAAAGCATCTTTATGGACGTAGCTATGTAAAATTCTGGATCCTGGCTGGTGGCGGCTCGGGGGTCAGAGATATGGATCTCCACTGGAGCAGATTGGTTCTTGCTGGTGGGTTCAGGGCATTCCAAACCCCCACTGGTGAGGCTGGGCTGAACTCCTTTGTTCTCTCTCCCTTCGCCACTTTTCCCCACCCCTTGGTTGAACTTGATGGCCTCGTGTCTTCTTTAACTGTGTAAATATTAAACTACGTAACAGCCTGGCATTGGCGACATTCAGGCTCTTGGCTTTGGGGTGAAAGCGCTTCTTATGCTCACTCACTACTGGTACACCTAAGACTGGCAGCCAGACTAGTGCTGTCGGCGTGCAGGTCACACTGGTGGAAGGGGAAAGTGTCGGCTGTGTTGCTGGTGGTGGGAACTTGAACGACAGTATTGGGGCGGGGATGGTGCTTGTTCATGCTAGCAGAGGCCCGCTAGGGCTTGGAAGTGGGGAGGACCCCGGGGACCTGGGGTGGCCTTTTTTCTAAAGCGACTATTCCAAAAGCAATTCTTTGCTTTACATGCTTTATGCCTGTTCTTTGCATTGGGCTTAAAACTCTTTTAACTTTTTCCTTACTAAAACCGGGGTTGAGGGGAAAAATTTCCGGAAAAATGCCGTTAGTCAGGAAAATTTTGGAGACATCGGAAAAAACCCCAATTTTCTAAAGGTCCTCAACTTTTTTGGGACTAAAAAAAACCGGGCCCGGTTTCCCGCTGCCACCACTGACCCATGGCTGGGGGAAAAGTAATGTCAGGGACTTGTGCAACCCCCCCTTCCCCTTTAAAGAGGCGGGGTTCCGCACTGACACTACCTAAAAAAACCCTCCCCCTTTCCCTGTTTAAGACTGGGCCAGCTGTTGCTCCCCAAGGGGACCATGTTTTTTTTCCACAGTGTCCTTCATCCTAAAAGGTGATTTCCCTTTTCCCGGGCAGTCCACTTTCCTAAAGTTGTGAGATGGGAAGCCACGGGCCCATGCGGGGCACCCTGATTTTCTGGGTTTTTTTCGGGACAAATAAACCAGTTCCTTCTTTTCCCTTTCTGGGCCCATCAGCGTTTTGGGCATCAGAGCGAAAAAATTTTTCCTTTTTTTTTTTCCTTTTTTTTTTTTTTGGCCTTTTTTAATTTTTTTTTTTTTTGGAAAATGCCTTCTGCCCCCAAACTACATTGTGTCATAAAAAGAGCCTTCCCCACTAAAAACCATACGAAGTTTAACTTTTCATTTTTTAGTAAAGCAAATCCCGGCGCTTTTAATGCGGGAAACCAGGTGGGGCCCATTTAAAAGTATTTTAAAAACTGGGGCCGGGGAATTGCGTTTTTTAAGCAGAAAAAAGGTGGGCCCACAGTTAAAAAAATTTTTTTCCCAACACAAAGAAGAAAAACTTCCAGAGACAAGGGGAAGAAAAACATACAAAATGAAAAAAAAACTCCCTTAACTTTAAAAAAAATGCAATCATTAAAAACATTACGTGAAAAAGGGAAAAAAGTGTTTTTGGA
>JAODAL010066194.1:0-17882 GCA_025379985.1 Phyllomedusa bahiana | reverse complement strand
GAGAGAGAAGGGAAGGGAACAACGGGGGGAAGGGCGTATGGAGGTTTGTCCCAAAGGAAAAGAAAAGGGAAGGAACAACCCCATCAGAGAGACGTTCCTGTGAGTCTCTGCTGTCGGGGGTCTTTTTTACTTCTTTTTGAGTCAGTGCTGTATTATTTTGGTGGTGACTGACTATGGTGATGTGATTGGGGGGGGTTGTGGGTTTATGTTGGTGTTAGTGTGTCAGTGTGGGTTGTCCCGGTTTGTAAAGCAAGTGCCCCCTAAAACCTGATGGGGGGTTTTCTCTGCCCACGTTTCTCTTTGCTTGTTGTAGGGGGCTCTCACACGGAGCGGTTTTGGTGCATTTTTTGATGGTTTTTTTGTGGAGAATGTTCCTTTAAAAATGCTCTCCCTTTTGCCCAAAACGCCCCGAAAAACCCATCAAAAATGCCCCCAAAAAAGCCCGTGTGGAAGCAGCTTTTAGTGTAGTTTATTTTTGACAGTGGCGAGGTGCGAGAAAAGGGACATTTTTTAAGGGTATTGTATGTGGGCTCTGGGGGCTTGTGCGGTTGTTTTTTTCCCAGCCCGGCCCCCTGCCATGATTTCACTTATACTTTTCATTTTATGTCGAGAGCCTTGTCAAAATGGTATTCCCAATATGGTAACCGTAGGGAGGTAATATACAGTATGGGGTAATATACAGTCGTTGTTTACAATGGTATTTACCTTAAGGTCATTGTATGGGGGAAAATTTTGGTCTTGTGTAATGGTATTATTAATAACGTATGGTGGTTTATTCTGTTTTTTATGGTGGGGATATGTTGTGATGAGTGACGGTTTTAATGGTCTTGGTATATTGTTTTTTATTAGGTTTATTGGTTTTTGGTATAATGGTTTGGTGTAAAAATTATATAGTATTAATCACCATTTTGGTTGGGATATGTGGCAGTATTATTTGGTTTTTTATATTGTTTTTTGAAAATATTGACCTTGGTTTAGTGGTTTGGTCAGTAACATTATAGTGGCATTTAAAACACTCAAAAGGTGCACTGGTGACTGGCCCGTTTTGTGACCTAGTATAGACAACCCGGAAAATATAGATACTGTACGTTATATAATCCAACAAAAAAACTAAACCCAAAAACAATGGCTCAATTATTTTTTTTCTTTTCTCCCCCCAAAAAATTTTTTTCTGTTTGGTTTGTGGGGGGGAAGCCCAGACACTTCAGTTTTATGGGGCTCCTTAAATTTCTGATGGTTGCCCTGGGAATGGTAACACCCATCTGACAGTCAAACATTTCTAGAAGGAATAAAAGAGGAAAAATCCAAACGCGTTATAAGGAAATGCTGCAGAATTGTTACTCCACAGGGAACACAAGTATATAAAAAACAGACATTCAGGAAAATGTCCTCTTTAAAAAGAAAAAAAACAAATAAGAGTTTGCTTATTAGTTCATGATAAACAACTATTAATTGCTCATGACGGCTAGAAATGTTATAGATGCAGACTTGTTTCAACACCATGTGAAAAATCACACCATATAACATGAAGGTGGCAAATCCATCTCAGGAATGAAGTAAGCAGCCATGATTAGATTTAAATAGACTATACACATAATCAAAATATTTTTTTTTCTGTAAAATATAACAAAATTTTCCCGAGACAACCCCATGTGTACAACTTGGAAAATAAAAAAAATTTTGGATTTTTTTAATGTAAGGTTTAAAAACATTGAAAAAATTATTTGGACGTTAAAGGAAATGTGTCACTTTTTTTACACCTGGGTAAAATAATGACATATTTTAGCTTTTTTTTATTTTCTGATTTTTAGATTTTTTTAATTATTTTTTGATATGATTAGGGGTGTTACGAGTGGGCCGCAGTCCGTGGCGGGTGGGGGCCCTCGTCTTGCCCCCTCCTCTTTTCACCGGGGAAAGGGGTTTCGCCGGGTTGAGGGCCCCACCGCTTCCCGGGCACACGGAAATTTCCTGACCACGTCCTGCTGTTCTTCCCGACTGCGGCCCCTGCGGGTCCCGCTCCCTAGGGCGCGCACACGCCGGCTCTTTTCGGATTTAAAAGGACGCGCCCGTAATTGGGGGTTGCGGCCGCTGATCTTAAAAAGGGTCCCTTCTTCTGGACCCCCCGAACCCATAGTGCCTTACCCTTGCGAGGAAGCCTTTTTTTTTTTTATGTTCGGTTGCCAGTTCGTGTACCAGTCCTCCGGTTCGTTTTTGAAAGAACCTTTCTGCCTCCCCTGACCTTTTGGCCCATCCCCAAAATGAGTTTCCCTGAAAATTCGGTATTTTGTTGACTCGGCTGCCACCAAAAGAAAGTCTCATCAGGGGTAGGACTGGTGGAACCCCGCCGCAGCAAGTCCATCCGGGGTTTGCGGCGGGGGTCTGGTTAAAACTGGACCCCTTAGCTCGCTCCCTGGTGAGGGTTTACCACCGCTTGCGGGAACAGCGGATCCACTACCCAGGTTGTTTGTTGGATTCGGGTGGTCCCGCAAGTAGTTACTAGTGTGGAGGACTTATGATATTTTGGTAAACGTCTCAGCAGCTGGCAAAACAGGCCCCAGAAGTCGACAATTGACCACCATGATGCAGTGACTGATTTTCCCCCGCAGTCCTCGTTCCTCCCGTGGGTTTCCTCCTACTCCGCCACTTTTTCTGCCTCCTGGGACCCAAAATCCCGGGTGCCCCTTCCCATAAAATTTTTTGGCGATCCGAAACTCTGCAGGGGATTTGTTAACAGTGCTCATGCAAATGGGGGAAAATGTGGCCGACAGTTCCTTCCCAACCCCAGGGTGCCTTGTGGGGCAGTCTGCTTTTGGGAAGGCCTTTACCTGGGCCCTCACTCTGGGCGGGGCGTCCGGTGACGGCGGATCTGCAGACCCTTTTTTAAAGAGTTAGAGCTGTATTTGAAGAACCAGCAAGGATCATCGCGGAAACCACGTTGAAACCCGCGCCAAGGGGTTTCTTTGGTAGGGAGTATGGTCCGATTCCGCACGCTGGCCTCGAGTTATTTTGGGAATGAGGGTGGCGCTGTGCGCTATTTTAAAAAGGGACCTCTCCGGCCCGGGTTAAGGGATGCATGGCGGCAAGAGACCTCCCGACGTCCTTACAGAAGTGACTGATCCATTTGGCCCCCGTATTGAGTACGCTTCTCCGAAACAAGAGGAGCCCCCTCAGGAACGAGACTTGGTTCGGCCTTGCCGGTTCCTTGCCTGGCTCCCGGTGTTCCGGGACCCCCTTTTCCCTTCCGCAGCACTCGGGGAAGAGCCCTGCAAATTGACCGCTCCGATTAGGGAAAGGAGCCGTTCCAATCTGCGGGAGGGTTTTGCCTGTATTGCGCACTCTGGGCATTTCAGGGACTTACCTGCCCCTCGCCAGGAAAAGCACGACCTGGTCCGTGGGGAGGGGTCCCTAGGGGTGAATAGTTCCTCTCCCCGACTAACCTGCCCGGTTTTGGTCGTGTAGTTTTGGAGGGGGCCCCAAGTTTAATTCCAGCCTTTCTTGACTCCCGGGTTTGCTGGAAATTTTTATGGCGGCTTGGGTCGAAGTTGCCTTCCCCTGGTCCATTCGTCAACTTTTGCCATCTCTTTGTGAATGGTGGTTTCTGCGGATCCATCCGGTTACCGTACTGTCCCAAAGTGTTATGCGGGTTTGGGGGGGGGCTTCCCAAAGGGAAAGGAGGAAAAAAAATTTGCTATCAAACGGGGTCCCCCCAACCCCTTTCTTCAGAACCCTTTTGGGGGCTCCCGGGGGCTGCAGCCCAAACGCCCCCTATGTAAGGGTTGGGAAAGGCGAAAGTAAAAAAATTGGGGAAAAGACTGCCAGTCCGTTGTCTTGGGGCCCATGCCCGCCCGGTGTTCCCCATTTCCCCCATCGAGGCTCCTAAACCCCTGCCGGGGTCTGGCCCCCGGGGAAGTAAAAAAGGACTTTGTGGACTTTATTTTGGGAAAAAAGGGGCGGGAGCCCCTTGCCTCCCATTGCCCCTTTTTGATTCCCCCTCGACCTTGTTCCCGGGCCCCATGGGCCCCCCTTTTAAGAAAGATTTTTAAAACCGGGGTTGGTTTGAGCCCCGGAAGCCAGGGTGGGGGCCCCAAATATCCCCAGGGAAATTTAAGAGGGGTTTTTCTTGGGTCCACTTTCCCCGGGCCGGTCGGGAAATTTCATTTTCGTCGAAAAAAAAGCCAGCTCAAAAACGTCCGTGCATGGGATCCCGGGCCCAAAAACCCAAAATCAGGGTGGAAAAATTTGTTACCCGCTGCCTTTGACCCAGGGGAAAAACTTTTGGGAACGGCTCCGCGGACCCCAAGGGTTTTCCCTTCCAAAGCTGGATTTGCAGGGGGGCCCTTTTAAACTCATTCCAAATTTCCCCGGGGGGAAGGGCGCGAATAAAAGAAGTTTTTTTAAACACTCGGGGAAGGGGAAATTTGGGAGTTTTTTGGTCATGCCCTTTGGCCCTCTGAAAGCTTTTTGGGGTTTTTCCCCAGGGTTTCTTAATGAGATTTTAAGGGACCTTTTGTTTTCCCTTTTGGGGGGTCGTGTTCCCCGGGGACGCCCTTTTGGGTCTTATCGCCTGTTCTAAGTCCCTCTTTCCCCAAAAGGGCGGCAGGCCCTTTTAGATTTTTCTTTGGGGAATCCCCCTTTGAAACCCCAAGTTAGAAAAAAGTGCAGTTTCACCGGGCCCATTTCTCCCCTTTCCTAGGGTATATCGTCTCTCCCAAAAGGACTTCGGGATGGACCCGGCCAAAGGCTTTCCGCCGTCCTGCAGGGGGATCAGGGGATGGGCCCTTTCGGGCTTTTCCAGCGGTTTTTTTGGGGCTTTGCGAAAATCCCAATCGCAGTTTACCCCAATTTTTTGACACTGGGGGCCCTATTGTGGCCCTGGAAGAAGGTGGCAACCCCTAGGTCATGGCCAAGGGGCGGAAGCGTTTCCCCGGGGTTTCCCGGCTCAAGGCGCCTTTGCCCAGCTCCTGCCTGTCTGCCGGAAAACCAGAAAAAACCTTTCTTCCTGGAGGTGGGGGTCTTCAGTGGGAGCTGAATCCTTTTACTCCCCTTACCCTATGGGGGAAACCCCTGCTTTACGTTCGGTTGCCAGCTCTGTGTACCCCGTCCTCCGGTTCCCTTTCTTGACCCGAACCTTTGCTGCCTGCCCCCGACCTCTTGGGCCCCTCCCGACTATGGTTTTTCTGTTGATTTTGGTACTTTGTTGCACCTCGCGCCACCCCAAGCAAGTGTCAGGGGGGAGCGCCTGGTGGGAAACCCGCTTTTTGGCGGGCCCCGGTGAAAACCGGGGTCCATTAGACTTGCTCCCCGGTGAGGCTTTAAACCGTTGCGGTGACCCAGCAGATCCTACCCAGGTTGTTAATTGGGGGCAGTGGTTGCCCGAGTTGTTTTGTGAGTCGGATTTCTGAGCCACTGGCATAGAAGCCTTTGAAACGACCGATCATTGGACTTCTATGGGATAGTTTTCTAGGTATGAATAAGTCACTTTATGGAGGGGAGGGTGAACTGTCTCCTATTCTGAATGGTGGACCCTGTGTTATCTACACATTAATTGCATTGTAATTCTGTTTGTAATAACCATGAGGAGACTGCTGAAAAGTGTTTTCTACAGAACTGGAAGCATCAGCCTACAATATTAGATTTAGTAGCCAAAATGATAACTGGTTTTAGGATTGTATTTAGAATATACAATAGATAGTGACATGGAAAATGTTACAAATTCTTAGAAAATATATTAAATGTAAAACTTAAACTATAGGTCATTTTCTGATGACATGTTTCTTAGAGGATCAAACAGGTATAGTCATAAAAGAGAAATTCCCGCCATGCACTCTGATAGCATATCGATTTGACATGACATCAAAGTGTGAAATGTGCGGGTCTCACTTCTGGGACCCGCGCCTATCTTGGGAATAGTGCCCCGAAATGGAGAGCTGGACATGCTTGCTAAGGCAGTTCTGAGTACAGCCAAGTAGTGTGTTTAGCTCTAGTTGGAACTCCAATACAACAGAATGTAAAATCATGCGCAAGCGTGTGCACTCCGTCCGCCTACACAGGCTTTTTAATCAGATCAGGTTTGCAGTTGGAGCCTTCTAACCCTGAAGTGTGGAGGTCTGAACAGACACCAAGAGAGGTAGCATGTAGAGTAGGTTCCCACCTGAAATTGGGGTCACCTTGCTGCGGTAGGAGGGCTTTTATAGTTTTGATCAAAAAATGTACACTAAGAACCCCAAGTTTCTTCATATATTTCATAGTAGCAGAAATGCTTTTTCAAGAAATTCTTGTGTCCTCTTTGACTGCTTTTTAGCGCCTTAGAGTGCTGCTGATGTATTGTTTTTACATAGCTATTGACTGCCACAACAGTGTACATCTATACGTTTATTTTTCAAAACAGATGTGCTGACCAGATTTTGTTTTTTGACTGTTTGGGGAGGTGACTAGTCCCCATCTTGGTTTGTTCACTCTGCCCGGCTACACAGGCTTTTTAATCAGATCAGGTTTGCAGTTGGAGCCTTCTAACCCTGAAGTGTGGAGGTCTGAACAGACACCAAGAGAGGTAGCATGTAGAGTAGGTTCCCACCTGAAATTGTGGTCAACTTGCTGCGGTAGGTGGGCTTTTACAGTTTTGATCAAAAATATACAATAAGAACCCCAAAATTTTTCATATATTTCATAGCAGCAGAAACGCTTTTTCCAAAAATTCTTGTGTCCTACTTGACTGTTTATTAGTGCCTTAGAGTGCTGCTGATGTTGTATTGTTTTTGCATAGCTATTGACTGCCCCAAAAAAGTGTTGCCCTATACTTTTATTTTTCAAAAAAGGATGTGCTGACCAGATTCTGTTTTATGTGAATATGATTGTGTCACAAATAAATACTCTTCTGCAGGGCCGGGACAAGGCATTTTGGTGCCCTAGGCGAGTACAGCCAATTTGGGGCCCCCCCCCCCCTCGCTCTCAAAAAAAACCCCCCACACACACACCCCTTTTTCCTTTTCCCCTGCACCCGGTCCTGTCACTAAAATTTTTTTTCACATTCCCATTGCTCCCGTTTTAAACTCCCCCAGCAGTCACTGCCCCAATGAAAAAACAGGCCCCGACAAATTTGCATTTTTAAAAATCGCTCCCTCCGTATGACAGGGTAATACCCTAAATTTAACCCGTCACTAAATATCCCCCGATTTCATGGGGGCAAATCTACCAGGAAATTTGGGTTTTTACTAAAAAAAAATCCTAAAAAAACCCAAAAACCCAAAAAATATTACTACTTTTTGGCTCAAATAATCCGCCAGCCCTGACCGAACGCGCCCCCAAAATTTTGACTATCAGTGTTTCACAGGCTTTTGATTACTTTTCCACCGCCTCCAGGGACCAAAATAGTGGGGAGATACTTTGTTGTATGTTTGACCCCTCTGCAGAAAAGTGATTTCACTGCAGTTACATTTGTGACTCAACCCGGGGACGTTTTTTTTGATCAGGTCGTTCACTTTCCCTTTTCTTTCCATCGGTTCACACCTTCTTTCTGTTTTCTCCCCGGGCCCTTTCTTTGTCCCGAGGATTTGGGGGCAAAAATTCTTAGATTCCCCACGTTTCCAGGGAAATCCTTAATTTTAGGTATTTAGTCCCCTTAGTTTAGGGAAAGGGATATGATATTGGCCCTTAGACGGTAGGTTTTATAATATAGGGGGACCCCAGGGGGGTATATAGCCCAGGGGCTCAGGGGAAATTAAAAGTAGGGGTTTCAGGCAGGCGTAATGGGGGCTACAGGCAGGCGTTTTTATGGGGCCCAAGGGGAGGCGTTTTTGGGGGCCAAAAAGCAGGGTAAAGGGACCCCAGGCAGGGTTATGGGGGCCCCAGGAAAGGGGTTTTGGGGGCCAAAAGGCAGGGTTCGGGGGGGCCCCAAGGGAGGCGTTTTTGGGGCCCCAGGGGAGGCCCTTTTGGGGCCCAGGAGGGGGTATGGGGCCTCAGGCAGGGTAAAGGGGGCCACGGGGAGGCTTTTTGGGGGGGGCCCCAGGCAGGCTTTTGGGGGCTTTAGGCAGGGTTTTTAGGGGGGGACCAAAGGAGGCGTATGGGGGCCAAGGGGAGGCTTTAAATTTTTGGGGGGGGGGGGGCCCCAGGGAGGGATACAGGAATTTAGGCAGGGCGTCGGGGGCCACGGCGGAGTTTTAGGGGCCCAAAGGGAGCCCGGGGTTTTTGGGGGCTCAGGCAGGGTAAAGGGGACCCCAGACAGGGGTATGGGGGCTCAGGCAGGCTTATTGGGGGGACCCGGCAGGCAAAATAGGGGCACCCCGGGGAGGAATTTTTAAAGGGGGCCCCCAGGGGAGGTTTTATTGGGGGCCCCAGGCAGGGGATTATAGGGGAAGGCAGGATATAGGGGGGGCCCCAGGCGGCGTATGGGGGCCCCGGCCCGAATATAGGGGGCCCCAGGCAGGCATCATAGGTGGCCGCCGGGGGAGGCATTATGGGGGGCCCCAAGCAGGCATTATGGGGGGCCAGGCAGGATTATTTTGGGGGGCCCGGCAGGGGGATTATGGGGGCCCCAGGGGGGATTTTTAGGGGGCCCCGGCAGGCATTTTAGGTGGCCGGGAGGGGGGGCATTTTTGGGGGCCCCAGGCAAAGGGACTTAGGGGGCCCCAGGCAGGGATTTTGGGGGCCACAGGGAGGTTATAGGGGGCCACAGGGGGAGGCATTATAGGGGGGCCGCCCGGCAGCCCTTATGGGGGGCCGCAGGCAGGGTTATAAGGGGCCCCAGGCAGGCATTATGGGGGCCGCAGGCAGTATATAGGGGGCCCCCAGGCAGGCAATGGGGGCCACAGGCCGGGATTATGGGGGCCACGGCGGGATATAGGGGGCCACCCGGCAGGGACTTTTAAAAACAAAAACATTAAAAACTTACCCCTTTTCCCCGGGGGCGGGTTTCCTTTTCTTCAAACCGCGCCTCCCGGCAGTCCTCGGGCGCCCCGGCCGGGGTGCGCTGTGCGCCCCGGGGGACAGGCAGCGTCGGTGACATCACTTCATCGCGACGGGTGCCGGCTGAGGCGCACGGGGCCGGGGGCGGGTCCTCAGCGCTATTGGGGACCCCCGGGGCCCGCTGTGTCGGCCCCGCAGGGTCCCGGGGGTTTGCGATCCCCCGGGGGGGCGGGGGCCCCAAAACTGGGCTGCGGGGGGAGGGAAGGGGTTGCTCTCTGCTCGCGGGAAACGGTTTACAGAAGGGCCGCCGGCGCTTCAGGCCCCCGGCGCGGCCTGGAGCCCCCGGGGGGGTCGGGGGGCGCCGACGGCGCCCCCTTTGGGTTTGGGTGAGGTAGGCGCCCCCAGGCGGTCGCCCCACTTGGGCCTACCGTCGTCCCGGCCCTGCTCTTCTGAGCTGGGGCATAACTAAAATTCATAGAGCCCTATAGAAAAATTGGATGTTCTCTTCATCTAATGACAATAAACTTAAACAGCAGCATAAGTAGCAATAACTAAAGGTATAAACAATACCGACATATATTAGAAAAACCCATACAGAAGTCTCTTTGGGGAGCAGGGAAAAAATTTCCCAAATTCTTTTTCCCCTACAAAAAGGAACAATGTTCTTGTATCTGAGTGGAGCCACCTCAACTTCTGGGTCCCACACCAGCCGCAATGGCTGCTATGGCTATACTTAGAACCCATACCTTTGAGGAAGAAATCCAGATATAATATGAGAAATTTTTTTTCGGATTGCTTTTTTAGGTAGCTTAAAAATAATGGGGGACGTCACGCCCCCAGTTTCCCCGGGAAAAAGAGGAGGAGGGTGCTCGTTTGGGGGGGGAGAGGTAAGTATTAGTGTTGTTTTTTTTTAATGGGGAGTTCCTTTCCTGAGGGGAAACCCATTTCTATATACCTGCCTGAGGGGGCTATAACATATTACCTGTCTTTCCGGGGGGGAGCTTCATCTATTAACCCGCCTGAGGGGGCTATTTTCTATATTTCCCGTCTTACCCAGGGGAATTTATATACCTTCCTTACTGAGGGGACCCATATTATTTTTACCTGCCTTATGAGGGGAAATATATTATTTACCGGGCTTTTCTGAGGGGTGCTATATTTTACCCGGGTTATGAGGGGAGCTATATATACCTGCCTGACTGAAGGGACATATATCTATATACCTGCCTTACTGAGGTGAGCTATATATACCTGCCTGCCTGAGGGGACATATATTTTTATACCTGACTTACTGAGGGGAGCTATATATACCTGCCTGCCTGAGGGGACATATATCTACATAGCTGCCTTACTGAAGGGACCTATATCTATATACCTGCCTTACTGAGGGGACATATATCTGCTTTACTGAGGGGAGCTATATACCTGCCTTACTGAGGGGACAGAGTAAGTTTCCACAAAAATAAAACCCAAAAACGAATTTTTTCCCGTTCACCCTATTTTTAAAAAAAATTAGTCTGGTCCTCTGAAACCATCCCAATTTCTCATGCGGCCCCATGGGAAAGTTAATTGCCCTCCCCTGGCCTACAGTGTAGTAGTTTCCCTATCTTCTTCTCACTGGCATTCTCTTTCTGTGCCACTGCTTCAGCCTGTCTCTTTATCTGGCGTCATTTCTGTTTTCTCTCTACTTCTTTCCCTTTCCACTCCTGCGCTATCCTCTGAGGATGTTCTGCCCACTGCCTGACCACTCCACTGCTGACTGGTGTAGGAATATCTAACTTACACAGGATTCTTTCTCTTTAACCACTTAACGACCTTGGGCGTATGAGTACGTCCCAGGGCTGCTAAGGGGCTTTGCGGGGGGATCGCGCCGCGACCCCCCCGTACAGCTGCTGGGTGTTAGCGGCAAATCGCCGCTAACCCCCGCAGTAACAGCGCCGGCAGGTGGCTCCGCCCGCTGGCGCTGTTTCACCCATCAGACACCGCGGCAAAGATGGCCGCGGCGTCTGAATTAACGCTGATCGGTGCCGCGCACCGATCGGTACGGTCATCGGCACCGGCGCAGCTGTGCTGCGCCGATCTGATGACCGGGCATGGTTGTGGGGAGCCTTGTGAAGGCTCCCGTCACTTACCCTGGCCGGTTTGCCCCACTTCCGTCCGCAGACAGGAAGTGGGGAAACCGCCATCTTTGTACACCCTAATGCATTCCCTATGCAATGCATTAGGTTGTATTACAATTGCCCCAAACCTGTGGTTCAAGTACCATAGCTGGCCACAATGTTACAGTAAAAAAAAAAAAAAAAATAAAGTTTTAAAGTACAAAAAAAAGTATTAAAAGTTCAAATCACCCCCTTTTCCCCATTTTACAAATAAAATCATTAAAATAATAAAAAAGTTAACACATATTTGGTATCGCCGCCATCCGAAAAAGTCCGATCTATTAAAAATATAACATCATTTATCCCGTACGCTGAAAAACCGTAGGGAAAAAAGAAAAAATTCCAAACGCCAAAAATTTCGTTTTTTTTGGTCATTTTATGTCACTCAAAAAAATGGAATAAAAATTATCAAAAAAGTCGCATGCATTCCAAACTGCTAGTGATAAAAAGTACACTTCAGCCCGCAAAAAATGCCCCCTCACTGACATCTGTAGGGTGTTTTGTGCCCAAAAAAATTATTGGTCGCACAAAATTTGGGGCCGTGGTGCAATTTCAAAATAGAAAATGTTTGGAATTTTTTTACGGTACCAAAACATAACGGAAATCCTACATGTTTGGTATTGCCGGATGCGTAACAATCTGTAGAATACAGATAACTCATTATATTTACCGAAGATTGAACGCCGTAAAAGCAAAACCCCCGCAAACATGGCGAAAATACATTTTTTTTCACAATTTGTCCCACTTGGAATTTTTTTGCGGTTTCCCAGTATATTCTATAGTATAGTGAATAACACCATTAGAAAGTACATCTTGTCCCGCAAAATAAAAGCCCTCATGTGTCTATGTAGGGGAAAAATAAAAAAGTTATGGCTTTCAGAAGGCGAGGAGGGAAAAACGAACGTGTCACCCCAAAAAAACGCCTGGCCTTAAAGGGGTTAAAACATAACTTTTACTAAATCATCTAAAATTATACTTCCTAAACCCCTATAAACTACCACAACACACCTAAATGATACAGCATACTAAATATCATCCATCAGTGGAGTAATCGCCCTGATAAAGGGCGGCTCCGCTTTAATGACAGATAATATCACTGTATACGTGTATTACAATTCTTTAATCACAGCTATCCCAACGCGTTTCCCCCATATAATTTTGGGTTCATCAGGGGATTAAAAAAAAACTCCTCTCGCTGTGGAATAAGAATACGCTATATACAACGCATATACAATCTATCTATGACGGATATATCACCGCTATGGGTGAGATAGAAAAAGTGATACTTAGCTTAGAAGCTGCCAGGTATAAAGTGATAATCCTCGCAGCCCCTTTGGTATGCTGGCACCCAGGATAGAAGGGATACAGAATGATTCATTTCTGCCTCCCTTAAATACCTTACTTGGCCCTTTAGATGTATAACAATAAAGCCCCTAACACTTCAGTATTAATGTATATTGTTTTATACCTATTGCCGGGTTCTACTTAACATGTGCGCATATCCCCCTGCCTTTACTCAGTCTGGCGTTCCGGAAGTTGTACTGCGCATGACCGGAAACTAGATAAAATGTCATTTCCGATTCACTTCGGCGAAAGCAACACTACGCTTGTACAGAAGCCCCATATTATCACGGCGCAGTCCGGCGTCTTAGGAAACGTTCTGCGCATGTCCAGGAGAAAGGTGCCCGGCAAATGCGCGCAATCAAAATCCGGGCATAACTCTCAGCGCCGTACATATTACATCGCTCTCATTTAGAAAGACAACACTGGTCACTTCCGGTCAGCGCCACCGGAAACTAAACCACATACATCCGGCAGCCGAATCAATCCCCATACTAAGGTCAAACCGCGCACACGACTATCCGCACAGACCGCCAATTGCTGCTAAGCAGCCCCAAATTTCTTAAAGTGGCCGTCTGTATAACGGATGTCTAGAGTGTAACATGGGCATTTAATTCAGGGTCAAATAAATTCGGGGTACAAAAATTCATTGTCTTAAGCTGACATAGATTATCAGGCTATAAGTAATCAATGAATATAATGAAAAAATGTAATGATATAATAATGATACATAAAATACGGTCAGCTTTGCAAAATCAATATTGGTCCTCTGTGGAGAGTACGAACGAAACAGAGTAGAATAAACAGACCCAAGTATGAGTCTACTCAATAAAACATCCAAATTGCAAAGTCTCATTAAGGCCCTTTGGATAAACTGAGTCCATACGGTAGATCCACTGGGCCTCTTTACACAAAATTCGTCTATCCCATTCTTCTCCATCTTGGAGACGGTCTCACTACCTCCATGATCAAAAAACGCAGAGATTCCCAATTCTCCATTATGATGTTCCCAAAACATGTCGAGCTACTGGCGTGTCTCTTCTATTACGTATGTCCCCCAGATGTTCTCCCACCCCTTTTGAATGTTCTCTTTGTTTTTCCAATATAATTCAGTGGGCAGGGACATATGCACATGTAGACTACTCCTTCTGTCCTACAATTGGCAGGGGCACCGCAATGGGGAGCTCCTGCGCCCCCGTTTATGCGAATCTGTTCCTGGGCTGGTGGGAGGCCACCTTGGTATCCCAACCGGGAGACGATCAGTGGCCCCCCCCAGATTTTATCTGGGGGAGGTACATTGATGACATCTTCGTCCTCTGGGAAGGTGCAAGGTGTGATTTTGAGGAGTTCGTTGCACAGCTCAATAAAAACGAGATTGGTATGCACTTCACATTTGAAGTGCAAGAGAATTGTTTACCCTTGATAATATGGGGCTTCTGTACAAGCGTAGTGTTGCTTTCGCCGAAGTGAATCGGAAATGACATTTTATCTAGTTTCCGGTCATGCGCAGTACAACTTCCGGAACGCCAGACTGAGTAAAGGTAGGGGGATAAGCGCACATGTTAAGTAGAACCCGGCAATAGGTATAAAACAATATACATTAATACTGAAGTGTTAGGGGATTTATTGTTATACATCTAAAGGGCCAAGTAAGGTATTTAAGGGAGGCAGAAATAAATCATTCTGTATCCCTTCTATCCTGGGTGCCAGCATACCACAGGGGCTGCGAGGATTATCACTTTATACCTGGCAGCTTCTAAGCTAAGTATCACTTTTTCTATCTCACCCATAGCGGTGATATATCCGTCATAGATAGATTGTATATGCGTTGTATATAGCGTATTCTTATTCCACAGCGAGAGGAGTTTTTTTTTAATCCCCTGATGAACCCAAAATTATATGGGGGACACGCGTTGGGATAGCTGTGATTAAAGAATTGTAATACACGTATACAGTGATATTATCTGTCATTAAAGCGGAGCCGCCCTTTATCAGGGCGATTACTCCACTGATGGATGATATTTAGTATGCTGTATCATTTAGGTGTGTTGTGGTAGTATATAGGGGTTTAGGAAGTATAATTTTAGATGATTTAGTAAAAGTTATGTTTTAACAGGGATTATAATTTTGCAGTGATATAGGACAAAATCCTCTGTTGATATAAAATTTGTAGTAATTCCTTTAAGGGGTTAACAACAACTAAGAACTAACCTTGCCAATAGCAGGCTCTATATATAAAGACCTGTAGCCCCTTCCTTCTTCTCAGGATTCCCTAATTCCTAAGGTACTTAAAAGGGTTTTGCCAGGATCTGAGTTCCTTACCTCCTTATCAGCACAGAGTAGAATATAAACAAATCATGCTGAGTCATGAACACTGCAGGGGTGAGAGGGAGGGGGTGAGCAAGGAGTGAGGAATAAGGGAGCGTCTCAAAAGTTAACTCAAATAATATTACAACAGTGGATTATCTATACAGCAAGACACAGGCTCATACACTGCACTTTCTCCCCAGTCCCTTGAAAGCTCATTCATTTTCCCTGTCATCAGATAAGAAGTGTTTCACGCAAGCACAGCCTGTCAGCTCCTCTGGTCGTGTCTAATGCAAACTTTCAGGTAACTAAAGGGCACTGAGCAATGCTGTAGCTCTCAGAGGATTCAGTTTTTGTAATCACATATATTTAGAAAAGTGATTAAATATCAATTTTGGAGGATCCCACGGCAACATTACATCATGGCAAAACCCCTCCAAAGCATTAGTGCACACTTTCAAGTGCACTGTCATCATCATTAAAACACTTATGTACATATATACACATAGTTAACATGTTAAATATACATAAGACCGCTTATAGGTTGTTCGTACACCTGACAGGTACATACTAATACATTACTGGAGTGAAGAGCTAAATTAAATTGATATGGAAACATGCTTGGGTGCTGAATGTCACTGACTGCTTTATTCGATTTACATGGGGCATTACATTCCTAGGCTGTAAATCACTGCTGTCAAACTTGTCTTCACATATTATATGGGAGAAAAATGCCACCACTGTTGTAGTTTTAAACTGCACAAAACCCTTTAATGTTTTCAAAGTGCTCTAAAAGCTTCCTTCCTTCCTCAACCATGATGCAACCACTGATGAGACTGGAACACTATTTCTCATGGTCACCATGACAAACATTTCTAGTTATTATCCAGTTATGCTGCCAGCGAGAAAACCCCAGAGGTGATTTTAGACAGAAAGTTCCCAGGGTTTATTTCTAGAATTTGGTGTCTTTTTTTCTTTTACATTAACACCAGTTTTGTGATTAAGCTAAGACATCTTCAAAAACACAGGTCTGTTCTTGACCAATAGAAGCATCCACTTTGCCAGCATTTGCCATTCAAAGAAATTTTCAAATATTCAACATTCATCTTTTAACATTAACTTTTTGTTAATTGCTATTGTCATCGAAGAACTTGAGCCACATTAGGGCTTACACGATAGACAGAGAACAACATTATTGGTCTGTTTCCTAATTGAGGTCCTCAAATACAGTCTATAGAAACATTTTAAGCTCCCACAAAGAGGCAGATTACCAACCATTAAAGCCACCAACCCTACTCATAGTGAATAAGCTTTAAGGGGGTTTTCTCATCATGCAGTTTCACACAGCCACAGCCAGCCTCAGGCTGTGGACAGGTCTGTAGTAGTGATTGGCATATCAGCTCTACTATACATAACTAAGTTTGTTACATTGAAATGACTGCAGGAGATGTAAAATCTGTAGTACACAAGATTGCAGAGCTCTAAGGAGTATAAACATGTCCTTATCCTAAACAAACAAAGCTCAGTTCCTATAGATAACACAAAGCATGGAGTGATATCACCATAGATGGACAGCAGCTTCCAGCAATCAGATAAAAGAGATGAGAGAGTGATGGTCTGTAACAAGAGAAACTTGTGTGCACTCAGAAGAGATAAAATCTCTCTTATCTCAACAAAGCAATTTAGAAAGCAGTGTATTTGATAATAGTCTTCATTAATCTTTCCTTACATGTTGAAAGCCAATAAATATAGTGAGAACACCTCTTTAAATGTGAAAACACATAATTTTTAGATACACGACTCCCACCCCCCCCCCCCACCTTTCAAGTTGTTTCTAGAGAAATTATCTTTCATCATGAAAATGGACTGGGTGGAGGCCTCGACAAAAAAAGAGTCGCACACAAAAAAATTCTTCGAAGTGTGGAGCAGCTTTATTCCACTATTACCGGCCAGAATACAAAACGCAATCAGGGATTGTTTCGCCCTAACAGCTTGGTATCAACAACAAATCTTACAAGGAGAGCCACCCATATAACTCGGTGTGAATGTGCTGTTGTGGGGAACCTGGGGGTCACGCGCTGCTCACCCGCTTGCTCTCACATGTGGTGAGGGTTCTGGAGCACATGCAGATTCTTATTCACTCTAGGACAGAAATAAATCTAATGCATAGAATTGTCTCACTCTCCCTCATGCGGCCCATGAAAGGATGTAATACATAGTGGCGGTGCGTTTATGCTAACACAAGGTATATCCGATTTTGGGTCATCGATGGAAAAAAGCGTGCCTGCCCATCTCATATTCTGGACCCTGTGTCTAGAAGGTTTACAAATTATAATAAGTCACGGCTAACTGGGACCTCGTACATTCGCAGTAGCGCGGCCGAGAGGGAGAGACACGACACAAGGACTCCGAGTTGAGGGCTCCGGACCCTACCGTTTATTGCTATTATACTATTTTGTATATGTTGTTGTTAACCTGTTTGTAAAAAGAAAGAAAATGTGGACAATTTCTACTTTTGAACGTTTAAATGATATCTTACTTTGCTGACGATAAATGTTTTGTTAACCATTGTTAACTACCTAATGATAATTTTTGGAATTGTCCAATAAAAACACATTTGAAAGAAAGCACATAATTTATATAATCAACCAACCCTCAGGAATCAACAAGAGCGGTATGTAAATTCATTAACCCTTGTGGGGGCTTACCATCTGTGTCCAGCCCACAGCACTCTGCTGTATTCACAATAGCCAGCAATACAGAACATTATTACAAAATAATACCCTCAATGTCTAACTGAGAGGAATTTATCAGGGGGTTTATGCTGCTCTATCTAAGAGCAAAATCAGACAGAAGGAGAGAAGCTAAGCTCTGTGATATATATGGTTATAGTATTTGGAGCAGGATTTCTGAGTAAAAGGCAGAGAAAATCTGTCAAGGTGAAGAAGAAACTGAAAGTCCTGCTGACCCTGCCTAAATACAGTGATTGACAGTTTGCTCTGTACACACCCTGATACAGGGGAAGCTGTCAATCATTTTATGCAAGCAGGGCAAACAGGACTTTCACTCTCTCTTAAAGGGGTTTTGCCACAAAGTAAAATTGACATGGGAAGTTTGAAAATGAAATAATAAACATTTTCACCATTCATCATTATAAAAAATTTTGCACCATTT
>JAODAL010066193.1:0-17883 GCA_025379985.1 Phyllomedusa bahiana | reverse complement strand
AAATAAAAAAAATTTTCCCCGGTTATCAAAAAATTTCTGACTTTAAAAGGGAAAAAGGGTTTCCAAAAAAGTTTATTTAAAAAAGATTTGGGGGAAATGTTTTTTCTTTTTTCTAGAAGTGTCCCTTTAAATTTCTAGTGTATACCCTTGAAATTTTAAATGTAAACGATTTTTTAGGGAATGAAACTGCCCATGTCTAAAAATATAGATACAAAGTAAAAAAAACTGCAGTGCTGGGCACAGATTTTTTAAAAAAAAAAGCCCCCCGGGAAGTGCCCGAAAGATAAAAATTTTTTCAATAATTTGGTTGATAGATAAAAAAAATTTAAAAATGACTTTAAAAATTCCTCTATTGACACCTCAGGGTTTTTTGGGCGGTTTTAAATTTCCCCAAAAAGTTTATGAGCAGAAAGCGTGCAAGTTTAAAGGGGCAAAAAGTTTTAAACAAATTTTATGGGAATTTTTTTTTTAGTGCCCTAAACAGCTGCAGGCAACTGTGTTTGAAAATGTTATTAGGGTTAATTCCCCAAAAAAGTTTCTTGATTTTAGTTTTAAAGGAGGATGTCGGGTTTTTCCCAAAATGTTTGATGCCTTTTTAAGGGCCCCCAAAATTTCCTTGGGCTACCCCAAAACGGGAAAAAGATCCCTTTAATATTTTTTAAAATGAACAGATACTGTGGAAACAAGGAGAAACACTCGCAGGGTTTTTGTGAAGTTGGGAAATTTTTTTTTGGGAATTTTTTAAATATTGACATTATTTTTTTCAAAATGTAGATATTGTTTTTAATATTTTAATTTACAAATAAATTTTTAAAAATCTAATAATTAAATCATTTGAATGTTTACTTTGGGAAATTTGGACTATTTTTGGGAAATTGGATCAACTATTTTGCAATTAAATAGTTTTTAAAACAGCATAAAAGGGATTTACTATGACAGTAGCCCATTAAACCTTTTTTCTAAATTACCCCATTACAATATTGTCAACATAAATTTAATAAAAATTAACAATTATTTAAAGTCTTTGCCCTTTTTCCTGAAGCCCACATATGTCATACTGCACAGATGATTGTAATAAATCATTTGTAAAAACAAATCCATTCATTGATAAGTAGATTATTATGAAGATTTGTCACAGGTATGACATTTTTCCCTTGCCTCCTTTTTTGTCAAAGGTTTTCTTATGTTCTTTGTGTGCTTCTTGACATCAGCAATAAAATATAAGTGTCCGTAGTGAGTCTTTGATTGGTTGCTATGTGCAATTAGACCATTTTTAGGGCAGGTTTGTTAGAAATATTTGTATATTTAGACTAAATAGTAATAGGGGCTAATAGGTCACATAAATGGACTATACTATCTGTGTGTAGGTGGGAATGCATGTCTTTGGTTGTATGTATTTCCTTTGTTTCTCAATTTGACATTTGCTCCTTCTCCTTGCACTATTTACTGGAAAACCAAATGGTTCGCTATTAGAAGATATTGTTTGTGACTTTCTTCAGATAATGCCAGGATGTCACCATATATATTCCGTAGATGATAGATAAACAATTACTTGGATGACAACTATGGCTATTAACTCCCCTATCAGAATACATGCTTGGCTTGAGAACATTTAATAATTCTTAATCTGACTGTAGACTCCTACAAGTGAAAATGTATTTAGTTCCTTTCTTCCTTCTTTCCTTCCATTGATGGCGGACATCAGAAAACTTTTGCTTGCATAGATTTTACGTTGTTGATGGATCTTTGAAGCAATAAAATAAACAAATCTATGAATATCTAAGCAAGTTTACTATAACAGTATTTGTTGATACCAAGTCATCCCAAGGACATTATTCAGTCATTCCAAAAATTGTCATCAAAGGAGCTGGTCACTTTCTAAACATACATTTTGAGTGCCCTAAAATGCAGAGTTACCTAATTCACCCACAGGATGTTTCCACAGATGGTACATTTCCCCAACTTGACCTGTGATTTGGACTTTTACTGCGGAATAGGGGACCAATAAACAAAAAGGAGGCATTCTTGAGCTTGGCACTTATGTTATATATTTGCCTAAATGCGTAGCCATATACAAGCTTATACTTGTTAGCGTTCGTTTCTGCACCTTCATACAGAGTCAGAGGGTGTGAAGGATGCAGGGGTCATGTGATATATCATGGTAGCACCAAGTTCATTTGTTGCTATCTATCTGGTCACCAGTTCAATAGCTACTTCCTTTTGCATCCAAACTCCTGGAACAGCATGTCTATCGTCAACTGTCCTCCCACCGCTCCTCCAACTCTCTCCTGGACCCACTCCAATCCGGCTTCCGACCCAACAACTCCACGGAAACTGCCCTAACTAAAGTCACCAACGACCTAGTAACTGCCAAAGCCTCACTTCACTATTCTGTGCTTCTCCTCTTAGACCTGTCCTCTGCCTTTGACACGGTCGACCACTCCATCCTGCTACAAATCCTCTCCTCCCTCGGCATCAAGGACTTGGTTCTTTCCTGGATCTCCTCGTACCTCTCTGAACGGACATTCAGTGTCTCTCACTCTTGCACCACCTCCTCCTCCCGCCCGCTCTCTGTTGGTGTCCCCCAGGGGTCAGTCCTGGGCCCACTACTCTTCGCTATCTACACTCTAGGTCTGGGTCAGCTCATAGCCTCACACGGCTTTCAATACCACCTGTATGCGGATGACACCCAGCTTTATATCTCCGGCCCTGATATCAACTATCTCCTCTCCCAGATCCCAGAATGCCTATCGTCCATATCCTCCTTCTTCTCCTCCCGTCTCTTAAAACTAAATGTGGATAAAACTGAGTTCATCATCTTTCCACCGTCCCACTCCATCCCTCCACCTGATCTCTCTATTACTGTTAATGGCCACACCCTCTCACCAACTCCACAAGTCCGCTGCCTTGGGATAACCTTTGACTCCTCTTTATCCTTCAAACCACACATCCAAGCCCTCATCTCTGCCTGCAGCCTCCACCTCAAAAACATCTCTCGCATCCGCCCATTCCTCAACAAAAACGCTAGTCCACGCCCTTGTCATCTCCCGCCTCGACTACTGCAACATCCTCCTCTGTGGCCTCCCATCCAGCACTCTTGCTCCCCTTTAAACCATCCTCAACTCTGCTGCCCGTCTGATTCACCTCTCTCCCCGCTACTCCTCTGCCTCTCCCCTCTGTCAATCCCTTCACTGGCTACCCATTGCCCAGCGAATTCAGTTCAAGTTACTAACCCTCACCTACAAGGCTCTCCATAACCTCTTCCCTCCATACATCTCTGCTCTAATCTCCAAATACCTCCCCTCACGCAATCTCCGCTTCTCACAGGACCTTCTGCTCTGCTCCCCTCTTATCAGCTCCTCACATAACTGTCTCCAAGACTTCATTCGTGCTTCACCCATTCTCTGGAACTCCTTAACCCAAAACATCAGACTCTCCCCAACTTTCACCAGTTTCAAAAGCAACCTGAAAGCCCATCTCTTCAGGATGGCCTATAACCTACACTAACCCCACAACCAGTACACTGGCCCACAAACATGTCCGCCCCACACCTTCTGTCTCTCCCCTTCTCCCTGTAGATTGTAAGCCCTCACGGGCAGGGTCCTCTATCCTCTCTGTATCACTTACTAGTCATTTTTTGTCACCATTGTATTTGTTCAACACTTGTTATGTATGTAATTCCCTTGATGCTCTAAAATAAATAAATAAATAAATAATAATAATAATAATAAAATAATAATAATAATAATAATAATAATAATAATAAGAGATTGCCGTGCGCCACATGCCACTCAAACTCAGCTATATTTTAGCATATGACACATTTTGACATAAAATTATATTCCAGATATCTAGTGAAGTCATATAAAACACAAAATACTCATATCACTTATATTTTAGCTAGTGTGTATTTTGTTGCTGCGTTCCCTCACTCTTTGCCTGATTGTGTCTTATATGTACTTTTTATTCTTACGTACTTTCTTCTTTCTCTTTGTTCTTTCTTTCAAACTAAGAAGCTCTATTGAAGTCGATAAAAGCTAATGAGTATAGCAGGCTCACACTTTCCATTGTTTACGTCAATACTGTACTTTTTGCCCAAGAAACCCAAGAGAGATTTTCTTATATTCCATTTCATAGATATTTAAATAGCAGGGCCTTGTCTATCTGTAAAGCACTTTTTCCACTTTTGATCCAGCTGATCAGTATTGTATTTACAGAGGTGGGAAGCTGTTTTGCCGTTTTGCTCAGTCCTACAGAGTTCACTTGAGTTCTAATTGGGTTACTGTACTTTTAATCATTATTTTATTTTGATGTAAATGGAACAGTACATTTTTAACCAGTCACACCTGTAAGTCAAAAGAGAAAAGAAAACACCACAAGTGCTCTACAAAGATTAGAGGATTAACAGTGTGCTGCATTAGAAGAAAATCACATCTTTCAAACTAATTACCCGAAACACATTTGCTACTGGATAGTGGATGGCAACAGTACACTCAGACTTTCTCAATTATACCAGCCTGCCTGTGAGATGCAATTCCTGTTATTGTTCCTTGCAATGTTGTTAAACATTGTGTAGTCAATGCAAAATGGGGCCTGCTTTTGTTATGCTTATTTAGATTTTATTTTGGGGAATTAAAGTGTTTTAGGAACCTTTCCATTGTGGGAATGCATGAAATGCGTGTTTTATCTGCTGCCTTCTTTTCTATTGGACAGTACAACACTTATACCCAACAAATGAGGCATTAGGACAGTGTAAGTGTTATATATGTAAGAATATAGGTACATATGACTACATTTCACATTTATATAGCTTTACATTGCTTGACTGTTATTTTTAATATGTTGTAAAAAATAAAATGTTCATAGTGGACATCGCCATCAAATGAGTGAGCCACGTCAAAGTGAAAAACCTTGGAAAAACTATTTACCTGCACAGAAGTAGACTCACCTCACAGTTTGGGGCCTTTTCGTTCATATAATAAAAGTAAAAAACAATTATGCGCTATACCAATTATTGAAATACCTTTGGACGGAAAAAAACAACTGTAGTAAGAGAGCCACCACCAGGCTCTCTTTCACAGGCAGCGGCATTTTTGATGCATTTTTCGGATGCGTTGTTTGTGCAGAAAGGCACAGCATCAAAAATGCACCAAAAACGCACTGTGTGACAGCACCCTAAAAAAAAAACCAAGGAATTTATTCACCATTTCATGGCATAAAAAGAGTAAGAAGGAATAGCACAATTCATAGTCCCATATTATTTTATTAGATTTCCTAATCTTTATAATTTGTTGTGTTTTCCCTTTAAGCAGTTGATTACAGATACAATAAGGCTGACTTCACTTATCTTTCATCATGATACCTAAAAGAGCAGCTGACTTTAAATGTATAGAACAAAAATATTTCAACTAAAATATCCTTTATTTCTTCTTCTAATTTCAAAATACTATACAACATGACCCCTTAACCACTTTGCATCAGAAAGTGATGTCAGAACTGACCTTTGTGCAAATGAATTGCAAAACTCTCATGATTGACAGAGGACTGGCAGAATTCATATCATTTTTAAGCACAGTAACTGTAAGATGCACACTATAGTCTATAGTTGTAATGGGAAGAGTAACATTAGAAAACATGATATTCAGCTTCCAAACCTCACCTTGGGTAAAATGCAGAATTCTGGGTACTTAAAGGGGTAGATTCTTTCACCATTTTTTGCAAAAAAATGTTATATTATCATGTCATTTCTCAAGTGAATGGTTCAGTTGCAGAACCGGCAAAGTGCATAGACAAATGCAGATCTATGCAAATAACAAATCACAGGAACCACAATACTCAGTGTTTAGAGAACAATGAAAAATGACTACTACAATTGTCTGAACATAAGGTGAGAATTGGGGAGATAAATGAAATGTAAGCTTGGATGAGGAGATTATTACTAATGTCATATTTCGGTCTCAAGCCAAAGTCAAATTTTACCCAAATCGATAGGCTTAGATTCGGGTCGACCCAAATTGATTTTTGGCAATATTTGTCAAACTATCAACTCTTAACGTAAACTAGGGTCAGAGTTTTTTTTTTTCTTTACGTTATATAACAAGTTCCCCATCACATCTGGTCCTCTGCTCTGTCACTCCAATGTCACTTTCGGTCCAACACCAATTAGGTTTAGCTACTATTTGCTAAGAAATTAACCCTACACCTAAAATGAGCTTTAGGGTTGTTTTTCTTTTTTTCTTTAATGGGTTTGAATGGGTTAATGGGTTAGCTCATACGGTCCTGTGATCCTGTTGCTCATTAGAATAGAATTAAAGTCAGAAGTTACCTCAGAGCAACAGCACTGCAGGACTGGGAGCACCAGGGAACAGGTAAGGATTAGGGCTAGGCTAAGGCTTAGTTTTAGGGCTTGTTCACACGACGTTTTTGATCCGTTTTTGGATGCGTTTTACGGATCCGTTTTTAAACTGCGAAAACTGGTGTAAAACTTGCATCCAAAAAGCGGGATCCTTTTTTGGATGCTAATTGGATGCGTTTTTGCAGGCGTTTTACGGATCCGTTTTTTCATGCTTTATTTATAATCACCTGTCAACTGCAATTTAAATATAATATAACCTACAATGACCAAGAAAAAAATATCTTTTTTTACCTAGTGTCAAGTCTGCTGTACATACTCCCATGATTTTAGAACCCGCACCTCCCTATTTTTTTTTTTAAATCAACAATAGTTTGTCAAAAACCCACCCCATATAAATTAATTAATAACATATGTAAAAACTAAATAATTTCTAAACTAAATATTTATAAATTAAGATATTTATTTTGTATACAATATATAGTATATATATATATATATTGATATATATATATTATAATTTATTTATGTACATATATATATAATGTACATTTATATACTTATTATATACATTTATAATTAATATTATTACAATTTAAACTTTTTGTATAGAATTTATATATAAATAACATATAAAAATACTATTTATACATTTGTATATTTATTCTTATTTACATAACATTTATAAACTAATTATAAGCCAAAAAATTTAATTTATATTTAATTTAAAAAATCCATATGCGTTTTACGGTTGCATTTTTGGCATCGATAGCGGACTCAACAGCACCCCCAAATGTATGCTTGTGCATTTTGATCGCTTTCGGGTTGCCAATTAGCGCACTCCATTATTTCCTATGGGGATTTCATCTTGCGTAAAACGCATAACAAGAAGATTTTGACATGTTCAATTCTTAAAACGGATCCGAAAAAGCATCGCGATAGGCACCGGCGATCACTCGTGTGAACAGCGATGCGCTTTTGCCTTTGAAAGCAATGTTAATCACACTGACAATTGTCAGATCCGTTTTACGGATCGTTAAAACGGATCCGTAAACGGATCACAAAACGTTGTGGTGAACCATGCCCTTAGAGTAAAAAAAATGTTCGGTCTAGACATCCAAACCAGTGACCAATGAAGCAGGGACAGACTCAAACCACACAAATTTATTCCAACTTAAAAACCCATCCCATATTTTTAAAAGCTGATCAGTTTGCCAAATTTTAGTCCTTTGAAATCATGTATTTTCTCATTGTAATTGGTTTATTTCATAACCTCAGTAAGAATATTTCCTGACACTATGGTACATATCTATTTAAAAACTTTTATGCTGGTAATCTTTTCCAAGGTCAGGATTAAATCACACATCACACTAGTATGTTGATCCTGTTATGTAATCAGCTTACAACCGGCTCACTCTGAGCTGTCAATCATAATAACTTTTATAACTCAGGGGTAAACTCCAATCCAGGATAGGCATATCAAGCGTTCAAAGTTATATTACATTATGGCATTACAGGAAATATCACAGCTGGGAAAGTCAGTATTAATATATTCATGGATAATGTTTATAAAATATCATATTTCTTGTACTAAAGTGCATATGACTAAGCTGACCTTTATATCACATGTCAATGTATTTAGCTTGATGATAAATATATTAAAACTTACCCTTATGATAAAAATAATTTGAAGCAAAACCAAGATTACCATCTGATTATGTGGGGCTATGCTTATGTGACTACTTATCACTGGAATTAAAGAGTTTTTCTGCCTATAGCCACATTCACCCTCATGAATAAAGTTAACAACTTACTGAACACATAGATTTACACCTCCATAGATTACATAGTAACTTCATGCCTGTGCAGCCAATAGTGTTCAGGTTGTTCTTCTAGCTCATGAGGGCTGAAAAGGCAAATTTTTTTTCGATTTAGTTTTTTCCTGATAACTTGATGTCTCTTTCTTGTTTATTGTCTTCCATTCTCTTTACTTTCCTTCATTGTTCTATGTGTAATAATTACTAGTTTTATTTTGTATCCATGCCTTTTAATTGCTGTTTTTCCCAAACTGTACATGTTTTTACTTTCTACTATGGCCCTCATTTTCTACTGTGATTGCACCAGAAAAGTATATTGAAAAGTGAAGAAAAGTGGTGCTGCTTGTCCCAGTGTGTAGCAGCCACATTTATTATGGGCTTAAGACAGCTTCTGCACACTGCTAAAAATGGGGATGTGACTTAAAGAAAAGTGGGCGTGAGGAAAGGGCGCATGTGTACGGTGTGATATGATGTGCCAAAATCTGCAAGAAAATTAGCCAACATTCTGGCAAAATAAAACTGGTTTAAAAAGTATGACAAGCCTCAACCTGCACCAATAATCAATCAGCGAGAGGCAATGTGACAAATCTGGACATTTTTAGACTGCCTGTCCAGGTATACACTATTTAACTTTTAGACAGCAGGAAAAAATGAGGGCCTATATGTTTAGACAGTTGCTTCTTAGCAGTGAAAAAAAATACTGCCACTACCAGCACTTTGTATAGAGTATAACAAAGGTTCCATAGAACTTATTCCTTACAGCGCTTGTCCACTTTCTATACAAGGTAATGTCTTTAACGTGGGTAGGAGGAAAAGAGGTAACCTACTAATATCGATAATTTAGCAGGTCTTTCCTTTTGTTTAGCACTGTGAAGCTTTTTCTACTTTTTATCTACTGTTAGTTTTCCTCAAGGTTAGCCCTGCCACTTCAATTCTTAAAGTGGCAGACAATGGAAATTCACTTAATGTTATGCCATCCATCAACATCTCATATTGTAACATGCTGCATTCGTGCTATTTTCCTGGTGCACATAGTAAAGTGGTAGCTTGATTTAATACAGAGTCCATCATATGTAACTGTTCTCATCCAATAAATGAATTCAGACCGTAGCCCAGAACCATTTTTAATTCTGACCTCAGAACAAATGCCCCAAATTAATTCAAACACCATTTCAGACCTAGACTAGAACCCAACATTAAATAAGACCTCAGACAAGATCATCTAAAATAAATCGGACCCTAGACCAGATCCCTAAATTAAACCAGACCACAGACAAAAATCATACATTAAATCAGATGATGAAATTTAATAAGACCTCAGATTAAACAAAAGAGACCTCTTTACATATTATACTTTTCATGCTGCCAAACACAACGTCCTGATCCTTACCAGAATCCAAATATTTGCTGCACCCCTCTGTTCAAGTAGCTTATAGAAACTATATATAGTAGGGAAAATAAGTATTTGATACACTGACAATTTTGCAAGTTTTTCCAACCCTCAAAAAATGGAGAGGTCTGTATTTCTTATTGCAGGTGCACTTCAACTGTAAAACAGAATCTAGAAAATCCAGAAAATCATATTGTATGATTTTTACATAATTAATTTGCATTTTATTCTATGAAATATGTATCTGATACAATAGAAAAGCAGGACTTCATATTTGGAACAGAAACCTGTGTTTGCAATTACAGAGGTCAGACATTTCCTATAGTTTTTGACTAAGTTTGCACACACTACAGTAGTGGCCCACTCCCCCATGCAGATCTTCTCTAGATCTTTCAGATGTCAGGACTGTCACTGGGCTTCATTGAGTTTCAGCTCTCTCCAAAGATTTTTGATAGGGTTCAGGTCTGGAGACTTGGCCTTTCCTTAGTTGCCCTGGCTGTGTGTTTCAGGTCATTGTCCTGGAAGACCCAGCCATGACCCATCTTCCCAGCTTTTACTGAGGGAAGAAGGATGTTGGCCACAATCTACACTATTATTTCCCCACTTTCGTTACTCCCTTCAATACGGTGCGTCTATCCTGCCCCTTTGCAGAAAACGTACCCGAATGTAACAATGTTCTTGGGGTTGTACTCATCCATCTTTTTCCATTAAACAGGCAGGGCTGTATTTATAGGTCATGCTGCCCTAGGCAAAAACCTGAATACGCCCCCTATTAACTCTATTTGCATTATCATGCCCTTTCAACTGCCACACCCCTTTACAAAAAGCCATGCCACACCTATAAACCATGTAACGGCTCTAGGGAAGATAGCTATAAAATTGGAGACGTGGAGAACCTATTCAGCATCCAGGAAGCTGGGAGATATCAGCCAAACTGTATAACGCCTAACTGTGCCCTGAACGAAAACCTCTACACTACAACCAATATTTCCATTCATACAGATGCCATTTATAGTGGAACCGACAAAAGTTGTACAGGTTCTGCCAGACTGTATATTACTGCCATACAGTGACCATATAGTGGTTGTACACCAGGGTTCACAGGATCTCCAGTCTGTATATTACTGCAATACGGGACAATATAGTGGTAGACACCAGTGGTAACAGGCTCTCCAGACTGATATTACGGCTACAGTGCCATATAGTGGTAGAACACAGTGTACAACGGTCTGCAGGACTGTCTATTCCACCTTACAGTGAGCTTATAGTGGTATTCAACCGTGTACACAGGCTCTGCAGACTGTATATTACTCCATAAAGTGACATTATAGTGGTTGACCACTGTGGACTCAGCTCTGCAGACGGTATATTTACCTCCATACAGTGTAACATTTTGTGGTAGACACCAGTGTACACAGGCTCTCGCAGGATCTGTATGTTTTTACTGACCATCCATACAGTGGACATATTGTGGTTGACTTCATGTGTACACAGGGCTCATCTTACTGCTTATACTACCACCTTAAAATGACAATATAGTGGTAGGTACCTGTAGTACACAGGCTCTGCAGACTGTATATTACTCCCATACAGTGACCATATAGTGGTAGGACACAGTGTACACTGGCTCATCATACTGTATATTACCTCCATACAGTGACTATATAGTGGTAGGTACAGTGTACACAGGCTCTGTCAGACTGTATATAACCGCCATACAGTGACCCATATAGTGGGTAGACACCAGTGTACACAGGCGTCTGCAGACATGTATATCCCTCCAATTCAGTGATCCCATTATAGTGGAGACACCAGTTACTCAGGGGTGGCTCATCCCTGATGTATATACCGACCATACAATGACCCATTATAGTGCTATTACACCCTTAGTGCAATGCACTGTTGTACTAGTGCGCGAATACAGTTATTCATAGCTCTCCACTGAAAGATATGATTACCTGCTGTTTTCCCATTGTGTACTGCGCGCCGGAGAAAAGTGACATTGTAAAAGTATATGGGAGTCGGCAGACACCGTTATAGAAGTAACGCCTGGCCAGCACATGTCTTCTACAGTACAGCACATCACTATATGCCGTAAGACGCAGGAAAAGCAGGGTAGGCTAGATACTCCAATGCCCAGAAGGTAGGATAACACAGGATAGGCTATTGATACTTCAAACGTCAGAAGGTAGGTTAACACAGGATTGGCTTAGGTATCAACGGCCAGCAGGTTGGATAATACCACAGGATAGGCCCTTAGTTTACTCAAACGCCAGACAGGTAGGATATCAATGGATTGGCTTAGATACTCAACGCCTGCAGGTAGGAATAACACAGGATAGGCTAGGAGTTACCCTATCGCCAAGCAGGGTGGATAACACAGATAGGCTGTGATACCCAACGCCAGCAGGTAGGTGAACACTGGATTGGCTTAGGATACCCAACGCCAGCAGGTAGGATAATACAGGTAGGGCTTAGATAACCCATACAACCGAGGTAGAGGTTTAACACGGTTTTGGCTTAGATACTCAACGCCAGCAGGTAGGATAACACAGGAGAGGCTTAGATACTCAACGCCTGCAGGTAGGATAAAACACAGGTTAGGCTTAGATACTCAAGCCAGAAGGTAGGATAACACAGGAATTGATGAGATACCCAACGCCAGCATGTTAGGATAACACAGATTGCTTAGATACCAAGCCAGAACGGTAGGATAAACACAGGTTAGGCTTGGAGACCCAACGCACAGCAGGTAGGATACACACAGGATTGGCCTTAGTACCCAAAGCCAGCGGTATGATATACACAAGTATAGGATCCTAACACCCCATGTTCTGACCCGGACACGCTACCAACACCCCACATCTCTCCATCCTCACTCCCCTCAACCCATACATAACTCTCACCCCTCCATCCAGCACCACACATCGTGTGTCACCCCCAGCACCTCACTGCATGTCACCCCACCAGCATCCTCATCATGTCACCCCAGCATCCCATTCATGTCACCCAGCATGTAACCCAGCATCCCCACAGCATGTCAACCCCAGCATGTCACCCCCAGCATGTCACCCCACAGCCGGCAGCCCCACTGCTGTCACTCACAGCATAGTCACCACCACAGCATGTCACTCACAGCATGTTCCCGCCCAAAGCATGTCACTCCCACATCGTGTCACCCCTCACATTATGTTCACTCCACAGCATGTCACACCCAGCATGTCACCCACTGCATGTCACCCACAGCATCCTCCCCACAGCATGGCATCCCCAGTATGTTACCCCACAGCAGGTCACCCACGCACGGCACCCCACGGCACGGCACCCCACTAGCATGGCACAACACCCAGCATACCCTCCCCACAGCCTCTCCTTACAACAGCATCCTCCTCACAGCTCTCCCTTCCACAGCATCCCTCCTCACAGCCTCCCCTCCATCTGCTTCCCTCATCACAGCCTCCCCCCCTCAGCCTCCTCCCTCTGCCTCCCCTTCCCACAGCCTCCCTTCCCCACAGCCGCCCCTTCACTGCCTCCCTCCCCCACAGCCTCCCCTTCCCACCGCCTCCCCTTCCCACAGCCTCCCTCCTCACAGCCTTCCGCTCCTCACAGGCATCCCTCCTCACACTCCCCTCCTCACTGCCTCCCTCCTCACTGCCTCCCCTTCCCACAGGACTCCCTCTCACAGCCTCACTTCCCACCAGCCTCCCTCCCCACAGCCTCCCCTCCCCCAGCCTCCCTTCCCACGCCTCCCTCCCACTGCTTACTCCCTCCTCACAGTCCTACCACCTTCCCAGCCCTCCCGCCACCACAGCACTCCCCTTCCCTCAGCCTCCCTCCTCTCAGCTCCCCTTCCCACAGCCTCTCCCCAACAGCCTCCCCTTCCCACAGCCTCCCCTTCTGGAGCGATAAGTGCCTTTGTAATGCGCCAAAGACATTTGTTAGTGTGCCAAAGAATAAGAGCGTTCTGGGGGCTTGTTGCACCACATTCTTAGAAGTAGGCACATTTATGATTCTTTGACACCAAATCTATGCACAGAACATTTAGAACAGCCAAACCAGTTCATACATTTTGGCGTTTTCTACACTGCCTTAAAGCAATTTAGAACTGGCCTGTCAGCTCCAACTTCATACATGTCACCCTTAGTGTCTTGGCTAAAACATAGCCCTGCTCTTGGCCATGGCCTGTGTGTGCTAACGCAAATCATCCCCATTTGAGTTAACTGCACTGAGCTGACATACCAAACAGCCCATGGACAGGAGGACTGCTATTTTGAAAACAGATCACTTTTTTTCTTTTCCTGGACAACCTATTAAACATTTTGAATAAGTCGTACGACATAAGTCCTGAATATGTTTCCTTTTCCTATTTCTTCAAGGAGAAAAATAAATCTCCTCACTTGGCTTTAGTTCAGACACTTGTGGTACCCAGCTCCTTGAGAAGGCTTCACCAGACTATCATAATCTTATTATGATAAAGTGACATGTTTCTTCTCCCTCTGAACCATATGGTTACTGTTGTGCTATGTTAGAATGAAAATATTGCACAAAGCAAACATTTGAACTGCCTCTTTCATGTTCATCCTTGAATAAACACAAAAGCAGTCAGTGAGTTCCTTTACAAAGTAATTATTAAAGACTTCAAACTGTCTGTTCATCATGACTATTGTTGTTGAATTTGTTATAGTATGAAATAATAAGCTTAGAGACACTGGATTCGGGAAATTTGCTTCTTCACATCCTAGAATTACTATGTAATATATTATCATATTAAAAGATTCTCACTATAAAACATCTGCGCACCTTAAAAGAACAGAGGTTGTATCTTGGCTGACAGAAATATACATGCCTAATTCAATAGAAGTGATGAAATAGATGCCAATGAACTTGCAGTATACATAGGAATACATTATATTCTCCGATACTTCCAAATAATGATCTCTTATAATGCTATAGATGCTTCACTAATCCCATGAGTTGATATTAGTTTTCAGTGTTATTAGCATTGAGTATAAATACAGACACTTCTTTAAGGTATCTTTTTTAGTTGGTTTAGTTGTTATCTTAATACATTGACCTGAAAATGTATGTTTGGGATTTTTTAGATAATTCTAAAATATAACGGCAGAGCATAATATTTAAAGTGCGTAAAATATTTAGTGACATACTTTAAAAAAATACCACTGTGCTGTGCACTTTAAACATTTCGGGCAACATGTGTGAATGGGGCTGCGCCAGAATTCTAGGCCTCAAAAAAGCTGTAGTAGACCAGTTCTATAGATGTATGATCAGGCATACTCCAAACTTTGGCGTGATATGTACCTCGGTACCGCGACACAGTTTTGGGGCGTTCTGTGGGTGTCGCACCACATTACGCTACATTAGTCGAAGTAGATACATTTATGATTCTTTGATGCCAAAACTTTGACGCAGAACAGTTAGAAACTCCAGACCAAGTTAAAGGTGGTCTGCCTGAGCCTGACTTGTTGTATTGGCACTAGACTGCACCTGTATGTATGAACTGCAGAAAAACAGGTTCATACATTCTGGCACAGTCTATACTACCTTAAAGCAATTTAGAACAGATCTATCAGCACCAGAATTCATACATGTCGCCCTTCATCTCCAGAAGAGGTCTTGGTTTAGCTATGTTCTTGACTGTCACTAATTCCATTCTTTTAGCCAAAGTTGACCACTAGTAATTCATTGGATAGACATTCAATATCCATAGCTATCCTGTACAGAGAATAAATCAGTGCTTAGGTATTTCTATATTTGCTACTTTGATTAATAAACAAGAGGCTTCAAGTCTGTGGTGGGAATCTGTGAAAGGAATCCAAAATGTATCCTGAGAACTTGTGAGGCCCAGTCCTCAACTTAGAGTTTCCATCTCAGTGGCAACAGCAATCAGGTGGTGGTGAGTAGTGTTGAGCGATTGCGTTGGCTTATCGAGATTAGTCGATAGTCGGCCGCTATCGATAAGGTTTTTCGATAGTGACATCGATTATCCCGCGATGACCATTAAAGTCTATGGGAGAGCAACAACACCTTCATTTAACCCAACAAGGCTGGAGAAAAAAACATCCACAACAGGTCAAATTTGGATAGTGCTACATCTTAGGGGCAAACACACTTAGGTTATAAAATCACAGAAAAAAAAGTCACAGACCATTTATACCCTGTTTGTACCACAGCCTGACCTTAAACCTGATCACCCAAAAAAATTTAAAAAGTGCCAGAAGGCAGTATGATTTGAACATCATGTTACTTGAATGGACATTGAATATCCCTGTCCTGGAACGCAGCATGAGCCCCAAACCTGCATGACCCCCAGATTTAAAAAGTGACGCAAAAAGGAGTCTTTCAACCACCATTTTAGTTTCACTGGACATTTGACTATAAATGTCCTGGACCGCGTATGACCATTAAGCCTGTCTGACCCCCAGATTAAAAAGTGCCGGGAAAAAAGGGGTCTGGGTTTTGTCTGTATCTGTTATGTTTTCGAAATTTCACTATTATTTGCACCTTCTTTCACCTGTGGTGAATATAGAATTGCTGTTTTAAGATTTACGTGGATGCTGCGTCAATGAACAATGCTGGGTGCGCAAAAGTCAAAAAAACACGTAACTGTGATTTTTTTCGTACTATACACGTTTTTTTTGGCAACAAACAACCGGGGCTGACTCCAAGAGTGCTGTTTTTTATTTAACTGCAAGGTGTATATATCAACAGTCACAGGTGTAATGGGTAAAATTAAATGAACACATATCTGAAATGTTTTACTGATAATAAAAGTGGAGTTTTGCACCTAACAAAGAGACCTGCAGTCACTAGAATGATTGTGTATCCAATATAAGTTCAGGCTGCCCAATATCCAGGAAATATTTCAATAGCAAACTGTTAATAATAAAGATATTCCACTACAATGTCTACACTAAGTCTTGGTGAACTTTATCCGGGTTCTTTATAGATAGAGCTTGTCTTGTGTTCACCCGCAGGGCCCCCCCCTGCTCCCTCCGCCGTGAATTACGGGGTAGATGCTGCTTTAAAATTCTCTAGCTAACTACATAAAAATCTTCAAATTTCTAAATAACTAAATTGGAAGGATCACAGCTAATAGTAGAGGTTTCTCTGTGCAGAAATAGACTAATTTCGCTGAGCTGTTTGGCCATAGGCAGAACGCAGGTCCTATCCCTATGAGACGCTGAGAGACACTGGGGCCCTGAAACAGGAAACGCTGTTCTATTGTAAAAACAGGTCATGTAATTTTTCCATCCAATCGCAACCATACACATCCCAGTCATGACGTCGCACACACATCTCACCCTGCTCTATTCTGTAATCTGATTTGCTGGCCGCCAAAATTACAGGAAGCGCCGAAAAAGGCGCGATCTTAAAAAGATGTGCAAATTTTAACCTTAATTATCGCATGATCTGGAAATTTCGATCACCATAAAAACCTTGCCGATTTCAACTTGGTTGATAAAAATCGCTCAACACTAGTGGTGAGGTTCATCACAGTTTGCCCTATATGGTGTAAATATGTGATGCTCTGTGGCAACTTTTATTTATCAAAAAGTCACCACTGTGGCCAGTAGTTGGCTTGGTGGGTGATTCCTGTGAGTGAAGAAATAAGCATGAGGTAGAGATCAGCGGAGACCCAGTGACCACCAGAATAACAGCTGCAAGTGCTACTTTTATTTTCTTTTGCACTGTGTGCCCCGAAACCCCTCAAAATCCCCCACAAAAACAGCCCATTTAGCCCCTTGGTGTGCTATCACCTCTTCTTTTCTCATTTTAAAGCTTCATAAGGCAAAACTATTCACTACTTGCATTCTAAGGGCCTTCTGTATGGAAACTGTCTAGCAGTAAGACTGTCTTTGTTTCCCATAACAACCAATCAGAATTTAACTTTTGTTTTTGAAGAGCATTACATGAAATGAAAGCTGAGCTCTGATTGGTTGATATGGGCAACAAAGACATCATTACTGCTAGACAGTTTTCATACATAAGGCTTAAAGGGGATGTATCGCTTCTTTAGTTCGGCTGATTCATACTGCTCTCAGCTTCTCAACTCTAGAAATGGAGGGGCGTTTCGTCCCCTCCCAGATGGGGGGACATCATCCCCTTCACTGTTCCTGGTGGCTCCCGAGACTCCCCCCCCCCCCCCTGAGTCCACATGTCACTGTGTCTCTCCCTGCAGTCTTATTTTGTAAGAGCAGACTGCATTCAATCTAGACTGAGCAATGATCTGTTCTCCTCTAACAGTGGAGATTTTTTAAAGTTGAAAACACTTTTATAAAGGCCAGCTCCCTTATGCAAGAGAG